>UESW01004020.1:1107800-1121892 GCA_900491605.1 Calamus simplicifolius
TTGAGCAAATTTCTAAGAATTCATCTAAGTGTTTGTAGGGATCCTCATTTGTAAGTCCATAAAAAGATGGTAACATTTGGATTACACTTGACTTAATTTCATATTGGGCAGCCTCTACTGGAGGCACTTGAATGCAGGGAGAGTAGGTATACCTTGAAGGAGTGAAATACTCTTTCAACTGTCGTGGTTGATTATTTTCATTATTAGGATCCATAATTCTGAGTCTGTTTGCTCTAATAGTTCTTTCTATCTCGGGATCTAAGGGTATAAGGTCGGGCTACAACGATCGGCGACCGAGCATACACCCTACCAATGCCTCTAAAGCAAATAGTTATTGTTTATTTATTTAATTTTTTTAATTTTTGTAATTAAGTTTCTAATTTCCTAATAAATTATGAGATGTCAATGGAAGGATTTTGAGTTTTGCAGAAAATAAATTCACCTAAGTCAATCTATGTATAGAAAATAAAATAATTATTTTGGTTATATATTTATTTTTATTTTTATAATTTTTTTCTTAAATTAATTATATTTTATGGAAGATGTCTTAGGGTTTTCTTTTAGGTTTTTTTTTTATGTTAAAAAGAAAATATGCAATTCTAATAATTAAGGAAATAAAATAAAGCAGCAATAACTATTCAAAAATTAAGAGAAAATTAATCTTATTTATTTATTTATTTTTTTAATTTTTTTTTCAAAATAACATACTTAAGTCCCCGGCAACGGCGCCAAAAATCTGATGCGTGTCATAGCGCAACGATTTAAACACCTTAATTTCACTATTAGGATAGCGAGAGTAAGGGATCGATTCCACAGGGACTTTAGCGATTATCTTGAAATATTTTTATAAATTTAACTAAATAGATAACTAAGTAGATAATTAATAGTGCAAAATAATAAGATATGGTTTATCTTATTAGAGCATGGCTCGTACCCGTAGATCACGACCCGTCTCTTTTAAGAATAAATCAGTCTAAATTATTTTTACTTAAATAGAATTTAATAACAATTTAACATGAATAGAAATTTTATTTCAATAACATCCAAGAGTGCATATTAAAATCTAAAATAAAAGAGTTTTAATTTGTAACATGAAGAAGGCAACAAAAAGTAACAAAATAAACCGGGATGAACCAAGCCACGATCGTCTCCTGATATGCAGATCCTTGGACGGGCGCCTAACGAGCAGAGCCTCCACGGATTTCTCCCCAACGCCCACGGATGCAGCGCCTGGATAAGAGGACTCCACGAAACCAGAGGACCCACGAACAGAGCTTCTCATGAAACACACGAGATTGAGGAAGAAGAGATCTCCTCCTTCATGGCACGACTGCAGCAATTCTCCACGGCACGAACACTCCACGGCACGGCTGCAGCACGGATCACAGATTCCTCTCGGGATTCCTTTGCCGGCTCTAATGGATGCTCTCCTTGCTATTTGTAGAGGCCCCGGACGCGGCCTTGACGCGGCGAAGAGTCTGTTTCAAAACAGAGAACGCAGCGGAAGCAAGAAAAATAACAAGATAAATCTAGATAAATAACCAATAAAATTCAAATTCCTTTTAAAGGAATTTAATTCTCTCAATTTGATAACTTCCAATCTAATCTATTCCTTAATTGATGGAGGAAACTGTTAGAAATTGAATGGAGAAGAATCGGCGAAAACAGAGGAAACGATGAAGTCGGCACTTGGTTTGCCGACTTCACTTTAAAATCCGTGCTAAAACAGATAAATCAATGAAAAATCAATTTTGAGCTCATCTTAAATCCAATTTGGGTGCCGTTTGCGTCATTAAATCCCTAAAATCGAGCTCTTTAAGTTGATAAGATTTTATCTAAAATATTATATAAAATATTAAAATATTAAATAATAATAAGTACGTTAAATTATTAATTAATAGGTTTAATGATAATTATTTATGCATTTATCAACAGCCGTGCTTATAACTGACCATGGAGAGAAGCCCCATGACACCCCACATGAATTCGTCCGAAAATCCTTCGTGACACCTCAGTTGAAACCTTACGACACCCTAGCGATAATGCTACGACCCCAGGAGCAATTTGGTTGATAATCATTCGCAACACCCAAGTTAAAACTTTACGACACCCTAGCACCAATACTATGATACCCGTACTTATAATTGACCATGGAGAGAAGCCCCGCGACAACCCAGAAGGAATTCGGTCGAAAAATCTTTTGCGACACCCCGGTTGAAATCTTATGACACCCTAGCGATAATGCTACGATCCTAGGAGCAATTCGGCTGAAAATCCTTGGCGACACCCAAGTTGAAACTTTATGACACCATAGCACCAATGCTACGACACCCGTGCTTATAACCGACCATGAGAGAAGCCCCGCGATACCCCATAAGGAATTCGGCCGAAAATCCTTCGCGACACCCCAATTTAAACCTTACGACACCCTAGCACCAATGCTACGACACCCGTGCTGGGGTTTCGTAACAGCCTAATTCGGGGATGTTGTCGGTCCCCACCTTAACAGTCCCCACATGGGTGTCATTGCCTTAAAGCTAGGGTATCATCAGATGAGAGCTGGGGTGTCGGTAACAGCCTAAGTCGGGGATGTCGTCGGTCCCTGCCTTAACAGTCCTCACACGGGTGTCGTTGCGCTAAAGCTAGGGTGTCGTCGGATGAGAGCTGGGTATCGTAAAAGCCTAAGTCAGGGATGTCGTATGTCCCCGCCTTAACAAGTCCCTACATGGGTATCATCGCCTTAAAGCTAGGATGTTGTCAGTTGAGAGCTGGGGTATCGTAAGTTGTTTCATGGGGTTTCGTACATGAAATAGTATGACACCCTAGTTACAAACCTAAGACATCCGTTCATGCGTAGGTGAAAAGCTTTACGACATCGCAGGAGAAAATCATCGTAATCGTAATAAAGCTACGATACCCCAGAATTACTATTAAAACACAGTAGCATCGAAGCCATCGCAATTTCATCTAAAATATTATTAGTCATTGCAAAATTTCGTTACAATTTCAAACGAAAACACTTTTTTGTGTTTCCAGACGAACTTCTATAGTCTCCTCCCTTTCTCTTCTTCTTACTTGTATGCTCAAAATTCTGTTTCAAAGATCCACCAGAGTCTTTCTTCAATGATCCCTTGGCAGTTTCCTTTTCCACATCTTCGTCGGAGCCATCGAGCCGAAGTTTCATGCTAAAGGCGATAGCCAGCTCGTCTACCTCCGATGTCGTCATGGGCGAAGCTTTCTTAAACCTTCTTAAACTACCTCTAATGTCGTCTACCCTTCCTGTGGTTGCAGTCAATACTCATCCTTTCCCCTTTTATAGCCGTCGAGTTGGAGGATGGGGGACAGAAACCATTACTGAAGAGAGTGTCGGAAAACCAAATCTCGTCGAACTCAGTGTTCCAATCCCCGATTCGGAACAAGTATTGGTCATACTAGCGTCTTCGTTATAGTAAATCAGAGTACCTCTCCTCGCATGACGGAATAAGCACTTTCCAATTATTCAATCGGCCACTTGGTGCCCATGGTTTAAATGCACGCTGAACGGATAAGCTTTACGACATCCCAAGAGAAAACAGGTCGGAAGTATTGCGACACCCAAGTTATGTTCACCCAAAAAAAGATCTACGATGCCGCAGTTGAAACCTTACGACACCCATGCGACAACGCTACGACACTCATGCTTACAACTGACCATTGAAAGAAACCCCACGACACCCCAGGAGGAATTCTACCGAAAATCCTTCGCGACACTCCAGTTTAAACTTTACGACACCCTAGCACCAATGCTACGACACCCGTGTTGGGGTTTCGTAACAGCCTAATTCGGGGATGTCGTCGGTCCCTGCCTTAATAGTTCCCGCACGGGTGTCATCGCGCTAAAGCTAGGGTGTCATCAGATGAGAGCTGGGGTGTCGTAACAGCCTAAGTCAGGGATGTCGTAGGTCCACGCCTTAACAGTCCTCACACGGGTGTCGTCGCCTTAAAGCTAGGGTGTCGTCGGATGAGAGTTGAGGTGTCGTAACAGCCTAAGTCAGGGATGTCGTAGGTCTCTGCCTTAATAGTCCCCGCACGGGTGTCGTCGTGCTAAAGCTAGGGTGTCATCGGATGAGAGCTGAGGTGTCGCAGCAGCCTAAGTCAGGGATGTCGTAGGTCCCTGCCTTAACAGTCCCCGTACAGGTGTCATCGCACTAAAGCTAGGGTGTCGTCGGATGAGAGTTGGGGTATCGTAGTAGCCTAAGTCAGGGATGTCGTAGGTCCCGCCTTAACAGTCCCAGCACGGGTGTCGTTGCGCTAAAGCTAGGGTATCGTCGGATGAGAGCTGGGGTGTCGTAACAGCCTAAGTCAGGGATGTCGTAGGTCCCTGCCTTAACAGTCCCTGCATGGGTGTCGTCGTGCTAAAGCTAGGGTGTCGTCGGATGAGAGCTGGGGTGTCATAACAGCCTAAGTCAGGGATGTCATAGGTCCCCGCCTTAATAGTCCCCGCATGGGTGTAATTGCGCTAAAGCTAGGGTGTCATCGGATGAGAGCTGGGGTATCGTAACAGCCTAAGTCAGGGATGTCGTAGGTCCCCGCCTTAACAGTCCCAGAATGGGTGTCATTGCGCTAAAGCTAGGTGTCATCGGATGAGAGCTGGGGTGTCTTAGCAGCCTAAGTCAGGGATGTCATAGGTCCCCGCCTTAACAGTCCCCGCATGGGTGTCATCGCGCTAAAGCTAGAGTGTCGTTGAATGAGAGTTGAGGTGTCGTAAGTTGTTTCATGGGGTTTCGTTCGCGACACCCCAGTTGAAACATTACGACACCCTTGGTATAATCTTATGACACCACTACGATAAATTTGAACTAGGCAAAAATTTTGACGTCATCCTAGTTGTAATTCGACGACACCCTAGTAACTCAGCTATACCATCTTTTGAGAAAAGTTGCATAACATGGCCGGTTCCTACGGGTTTGCGTATCAGCGATATGATCGTGGCGCTCTTGGTGTCCTTTCATATTTCTCTGAGGTCGGCATAAAAAAATTTCTAAACCCTAGAGGTCCTTCGTTTGTTGCTCGAGAAGCCACCGGTGTTCTAAATTTCTTCCACAGTTCTTTCTTCCATCTACTTCATTCATGGAGATGAGTACTTTCATTTGTGGACGAAGACCATGAACAAAGAAGAACCAGAAGGAGAAAATGACGGAACAAAGCAAGGACATCGTTCTTCATTCGAATGAGGATGCATCTCCTTCATGTATGTTTATCCCTTTGTTAAGATATTATGACATCCTCTCTTAAAATGTCATGACACCCTAGTTCATACATAATGGCACCCAGCTGAGTAGTATGTTTTACCCCCTATTTCAGATGACATGAAAATTATTCCAGTCCCCCAAGTGAAGGCTTCTCAGTTGTTTAAGAATAGTTGCAGGCTGGCCGTATACGTTCAGAAGGTTTGGAAGATGGGGTTTACTAGACAGCATACAAAACTTATTCGAAGGACCCCATTTGGTGCCTTCGTTGACATGCAGACGTTCACAGTCGACGAGCGACTGCTAGCAGACATCATAAGATGTCACAATGGAGGCGACGAGTTCATTTTCTGTGGCAAGCTGGTTCTATTCAGTGCCGATGAAGTCACACTTATTCTGGGTCTTCCAGCTCATAGGAAGAAGATCAACATGTCCAGCCAGTTGTTCAATGGAAGGTTGTTCAGACGATTTGGCCAGGGTTTAGATCTTCATCAAGAAGGTTTGGAGAAGTTAATTTTTTGACTCCGATCATCTAAGGTACAGGAAGATGTCGATGACACCGTCAGACTTTGGATTGCCTACATGTTTGCCATGTTTTTGGCTCCAAAGTCTAATCAGAGATGTCCACAGTATCTCATCCAGCACTTGGATGACTTAAGTCAACTGGATAGGATCGACTGGGCTTTGACATTCAAGGAGTTGATTGTTCTGGCTCTCCCAGAAGTAGTTGCTTGCTTGCATTCCGAGGAGCCGGTCCACTCAAAGAGAGCACAAAAGGTTAGGAGGCAGCCACCCTGTTTGGATGCTCGGCAGCGCTGGTGGTAAGGATTATTGAGATGCAGAAATAGTGTCCTTAGTATAATTTCTTTGTTAATATAATATTTTTTTATATCCAAAAATTATCATGTCAGGCGTGGTTCTTTGAGCATACATCAATGAGAGCACCAGCATATCCTGATAAACTGCTCGGCTGTTGAAGTGGTATGACAATCAAATGAAGATCCAGTCGGTTCGGGTTGCCAACATGCAGCCTCACGACTTGGTAAGCTAATACATTGCTTCATTGCTCTGACCATATTTTTTCACTTAATATGTTAATATTTTCACTTAATATTAATTTGTTTATCATCTTGCTTTGCAGTTGGAAGGAGCTACTGTACCACTGTCAGAGGAGTGCTGGCTATTAGTCAACAGATAGTAGCATCGCCTGAACCAATAGAGCACTGCAAAAGCTGTGCTGAGTTGAGGATTGAATTGGCCTGCGTTAAGGATCAACTCGACGATGTCAGGCACAGCTATCCATTGCTGAGAGCCTCCTTAGTTCACTGCTCAGAAAGGAAAGCAGTGCAATAAATGAGGAGGATAAGGGAGATGGGAAGACAGAGGAGGGGCATTCCCTGGAGTGTCTTCTCGAGCATGTTAAAGGAAATACTGAGGAGAATAAGATGGAGGAGGAGAATAAGATGGAGGAGGACTAAGAGGAGAAGAGATTGGAGGGGGAATCCTTGGATGATAAAACAGAGCATGGGATTGAAAATAAAGAGGAGGAGAAGAGCGGGGAGGGGCATTCTACGGAGGGCCAAGAGGAGTCCAAATCTGATAATAAACTTGGCACCCTGCTCCAAAGGGTGATGATGTTGACATAGAAATCGTTGGAATATCTTCTCTTGTTAAGAGGGTTAAAAAAGAGCGAGGAAGCGAAAGGCATCCAAGGTTAGAGGAGATTCTTATGAGACAACCCGTCCTAGAAAGTCATCCAAGATAGTGGGCACATCAAAGCCCAACACAATGGTCGAAGATGACCAAAATTATAAATTTTTTTTGAGCGAATGACTAACCGACGAGATCGTTTACACCAATAAGTTAGGTGGCGTTGTAACAAGGAAAAGTCTTCGGGATCTCATTAACAATGATATGATAATAGATGATGTAAGTATCAAGAAACCTTTCTAGTTGTTGATTTTAGAATTATATTAATCGGTTTACATTCCATTGGCAAATAATTGATGCCGGCCAGGAGTTTTTGATGTGCAACTGGATAGAGCATCCGGACCGATACCATAATGCATCTTTGCATCAGTTTTCATAGCCGCTTTGTGTCTGACTTCTCCATTAACTCCTCATGAACTTGCTGCAACATTAGGGGCTTCGATATTTGACAATGTATCCGATGAAGATAAGGCCCAATTCCGGTTTCTATTCACCATAATAAACTCTGATAACTCGCACTGGCATCTTGTTGCTGTCGACATGGAAAGAAAGGTGTTCATGCACCTGAATTCATTAAAATGCAACGCCAGTACAAGGCCAATGCGAAGAAATGGCATACAATTCTTGGCCACATATTCCATATCTACTGCGATAAGGAGGAGGTGATGACTTGGCCGATGGAAGAGATTTCGGATTGCCCAAGTCAATCGGATCGCTGGATTGCGGCCTATACTGTCTGAGATACATGGAATGTCTTGCTCGACGGGACAATCCTGATATGAAGATGGATTTCACGGAGGAGGAAGTAAGAGAATACCGGCGACAATTAGCTACGACGATATTGAGAGAGGGCCTCAACCAAAAGATCAGCGACCTTGTCGCAAACTATTCTTAATTTTTTTCATTCTTCTTTCATTGAAAATTTAATGTAATTTATTCATATTAACATTGTTTCATATTTAATGCAAATGTAAATATTTTATATTGAGAAGGGGTGTCCACGATTTATTCATATTTATGCCTTTTCTACTTCATAATTTCTTAAGTTTTCATATATGATGTCGTAAATTGAGAACAGGGGTGTCGTAAGATTTTGCCTTTCGGGTGTCATCGAGTTAAAGCTAGGGTGTCGTTAGCCCAGAGCTGGGGGCTCATCGCGCTAAAAGCATTGGTGTCCTTTCGTAAGAATAGGGGTATCGTAGGATTTTACCTTTCGGGTGTCGTCGAGCTAAAGTTAGGGTGTCGTTAGCCCAGCTGGGGGGTCATCGCGCTAAAAGCATTGGTATCCTTTTGTGAGAACATGGGTGTCGTAGGATTTTGCCTTTCGGGTGTCGAGCTAAAGCTAGGGTGTCGTTAGCTCAGAGCTGGGGGTCATCGCGCTAAAAGCATTGGTATCCTTTCATGAGAACAGGGGTGTCGTAGGATTTTGCCTTTCGGGTGTCGTCGAGCTAAAGCTAGGATGTCGTTAGCCCAGAGTTGGGGGTCATCGTGCTAAAAGCATTGGTATCCTTTCATGAGAACAGGGGTGTCGTAGGATTTTGCCTTTCGGGTGTCGAGCTAAAGCTAGGGTGTCATTAGCCCAGAGCTGGAGGGTTGTCGCGCTAAAAGCATTGGTGTCCTTTCATGAGAACATGGGTGTTATAGGATTTTGCCTTTCGGGTGTCGTCGAGCTAAAGCTAGGGTGTCGTTAGCCCAAAGCTGGAGGGTCGTCGCGCTAAAAGCATTGGTGTGCTTTCGTGAGAACAGGGTGTCGTAGGATTTTGCCTTTTGGGTGTCGTCGAGCTAAAGCTAGAGTGTCGTTAGCCCAGAGCTGGGGGGTCGTCGCGCTAAAAGCATTGGTGTGCTTTCGTGAGAACAGGGGTGTCGTAGGATTTTGCCTTTCGGGTGTCGTCGAGCTAAAGCTAGGGTGTCATTAGCCTAGCTTGGGGGTCGTCGCGCTAAAAGCATTGGTGTCCTTTCATGAGAATAGGGGTGTCGTAGGATTTTGCCTTTCGGGTGTCGTCGAGCTAAAGCTAGGGTGTCGATAGCCCAGAGCTGGGGGGTCATCGCGCTAAAAGTTACAAAGCACTTCATTTGCGCCAAGACACCTCGTTACAAAGTTACGACACTCGTGTTTTATATATGCTCCTATGTTAGCTGACTCAATACATAAGCATCAAATTCGTCCATCAAAGTTTCGGAAGGGTATAATTCTTTGCATTGGTGAGCGTTAACGGTTGCCTTGACCAGATTTTTCCTTGATCTTTTTGACTTCTTCTCGACTCCACTCTTTAATCTGTTCTCTCTCGGGCGACCTTTCGTCCTAATTTGCTCAGGATCTTGAATTACAAGCTCTGTTCTTGGCTTAGCTGCGCAGTTAGCATCCACGGCAATTTTGAATATAGGTGTTAGACCATCCATCACTAAATTAAATGCATCTTCAGACATGGAGGCTATCTTCATCATCCGATGACTCAGCAAACTATATCTACAATCAATAACATAATATTAACGAAAACAAATATTAAGACATTTCAATTAAAAAATTGTCACTGCGTACCGTGATTTTCGTGTGCTTTTATCATAACCTTCAGTATTGCAGTCGAATTCGTCGAATTGGTATTTCATGTCCTTGCACCATCTCTTCAAGAAGTATTTATCTGGTAAACGAAATACGTCGCTTTGATGAAGAACCAACAAGGCATGCCTACACAGGTACCCCTTGAACTGAAAGGATCGGCACTGGCATTGGACATCCTCAATATTTCTATCGTATGACACGATATAATCTTTGATCATCTCCTTGCCGATTCCATCGACTTCAATCCTTTCATACGACTTTACGGAATATACACAACGTTTGCCAGCTTCCTTGATCAATTTTGTATTTGATGCAGCCATTTCAAGGATCTCATTCTGAAATTTTTTGAAAAATCCTGCAGCTTGTCTCTCAAAAGGTGATGATGTCTTTAGGAAAGCAATCGTTTGCAAGTCCTATTATCTTCCTCATTTTGGCCTCGTATCCTTTTCTCCAAGGCATCTTCGTACTTACTTATGAACTCCGTTAGTGTTGTCTTCGAATTTATAAACCCATCGAAGAAGTGATTAATGCCCTCGCTCCTTTGTGAAGATGACATCCCTGTTACAAATTTTGTCAAAAAAGAAGCGTTTGAACGCAAACATGAACCAAAGACAATGACATACAAACCTGCGAAGAATGTATCCTTTAGGTAAACTGGGACCCATTTATCCCGACATTCGTAAAGGACATTGAACCAATCTATAGACTTGCATTCTTTATATTTCTCCATAACATGTGCCCACCTTTCCTCGAATGATTGTATGGTCAATGAATCATATATTGCCTCATCGAAATCAACCATAAACTTGGGATTTGCCGTGCAAATGTGGCCAATCTTTTCCGGTATCTTCTTCAATATATGCCAAAGACAAAATCGATGTCGTGTGTTAGGAAAAACTTCTTTGACAGCAGCCTCGATTGCCTTATCTTGGTCAGTTATTATGGCAATAGGTGCTTGACCACCATTTGCATCCAGCCAAGTCTAAAAACCCATTTATATGTCTCAGTACTCTCATCAGACAAATGCGCATCCAAGCAAGGTGGACTGTCCATGATGGTTGACCCCGACGAATGGACAAAAAGGCATTTGATATCTTTGTCAAGTAGTTGAGTCAAAGCTTAGAACATCACCGAAGTATGTGCATGCCAATCTTGACCTTGGATGAATCCAGAAGACAGACCTCAGATGACCATTATCATTGAGGTCTAAGGTATAGAAGAAATTGGGATTTCTGAGTTGCATTTCGGAAATGAATTACCATCGACTGAGCATCTCCTTCTTTCAGCTTAGACTGACGTTCGCGACAAATGAAGTTACGAGCATCCTTCTCGGTGAAATCCAATTGTCTTCTGCCCCCTTTTCTCCTTGCTATGGCAGAGTATATCTGAGTCGTCGGAACATTCACGGCATGTAAATTGCTGATCTCTGCCTTCTCTGGTGTGCTGATCCTCCTATGCGACCGTAGATAACCAGTTGATGTTATGGACAGCCCATGGTTATGTTCTAGAGAAACCTCAAATATCCACTTACCACTTGTAGCATTCAGTCTTGCTTTTATGGATGCCATACAATCAACTTTCCCAGTATCCCTATGATTCATACTCTTCTCTGATTTTCTAGATTTTCCTTGCCTCCAACACGCCAGGTGCTTGAAGCAAAGTTGTTTTTGTTGTTGGCCCTGCTACACACTGTTGTGATTCCAAAACCAACTCGTTTTGCGTATCCATTGTAGAAAGTATATACATCATCTGCTGAATTGAATTCCATTCCAGTTTGAGGAACTACAATATCAACCCCTGCTTTTGGAGCGATGGGTGAAGGTGCACGGCCGGGAGTGTGCTCGATTTCTTTCCGATTTATAATTTCAGCATCGTCTGTGGAAATATAGGCATACAGTCATGAACAATGATATCCATAGATTTAGCTATCAATATAACGTGAAGAAATACGACAATACGATTATGATTGAACCTCAGATACCAGGAATACATGCCATCTATGATCTGAATAATGGCTCCTTGTTCGTCTTCTTGGTTAAAAACTATGATACCCATTAATAGTTAAAGACATGAACTTACAACAGTCGAATTCAGAAGTCGCAACACCCCAATTTACAAAAATGACACCGAAGCTGTAAAATTATGACACACATTCATAACACATTGAGGAAGGGCCTAACGACACCAAGATTCACATATTAGAATACCGTAGCTGAAAATGTCAGGCAGGAACTAACGGCACCCCATGAAATAACTTACGACACCCATATAAAAAATAACGACACCTTTAGCAGTTAAAGACACCCCGAAAAGCAACAAACGAAGATCACAAAGGTTATAATCACGGGTGTCGTAGCTTTGTCGCTAGGGTGTCATAACGTTTCAACTTGGGTTTCGCGAAGATTTTCAGACGAATTCCTCTCGGGGTGTGCCGGCCTTCTCTCCATCGTTAGTTATAAGCACACACACCCTTTAGCAGAACTTTATGACACCCAGAGAACAAACCGACACCCCGAAAAGCAACAAACGAAGATCGCAAAGGTTATAAGCATGGGTGTAGCATTACCGCTAGGGTATCATAACGTTTCAACTGGTGTCACGAATGATTTTTGGCGAATTCCTCCTTGGGTGTCATAAGGTTATAAGCACTGGTGTCGTAGCATTGTCGCTAGGGTGTCGTGATGTTTGAACTACGGTGTCGCGAAGTCAGTTCGGCTGAGCATAACTGGGGTATCATATTTGTTTAACATAGGTGTCTTATTACTTTACTTGGGTGTTGCAATACTCCCGACTTTTTTCTGGGGTGTCGTCACTGATTTTCGCCAATTTTCTCCTGTGATGTCGTGAGGCTTTTCTTCAGCATTCATTTGGAGCACGGGTGTCATAGGCTTATAACTACGGTGTCTTAACAGTAAATCTGGGGTGTCGTAGCTTTTATGACGACACCCCGAAGCACGGGTGTCGTAGGTTTGTAACTAGAGCTATATGAAAAGAAAATAACGGGAATATAGGCCCGAAACACTCTGACCCCAGACACGTGCTACAAAATAGTAAACTAAACAGTCCCAGAATGTCATAACTGTTTTGGTCTAAGGAAGTTACCTGCGCATTAAACAGTTTCCTAATACATTAACTTCCTCTAACGACAAAAACAGTTGGTGTAATAAAGGAGCTTTACAAAGAAGTGGGAACAAGGACTTTTTACTTTCTGCTGCGGATGACATTTTCTCCAGAAGTTTTTGTACAAAGACTTCAGTGGCTACGTATTCCAGCCTCGAAGCTGAAATGTTTTCTTCCAACCAGACTCTAAGAGCGAGGGCTCAGGATCTTGCTCAAACCTTGGACTGATTCCTTGCATCTGAAAGCCAGAGCGAGGGGGAAGAAAGAGTTTTTCTTGCACAGATGTAATCCAAGAAAAAATGGTGGTAGAAGTAGGCTAGAGGGAAAGGCATTTTGTCTGTATAGCAATTTTAAAATAAAGACGAAACACTTTTAATGGCTGTCACGATCAGAACATAACATCGTAGTAGAGCCATACCATTCCGCATCATCAGCCACATAGGATCATGTGGACCAATCATGAGAGGTAGTGTAGCTCACGTAGGACTTGCTGCACCAGGGGCGGTGTACAAAACTTTTCATTTTCAAAATCTTGAAAATAATTTTAAGTGATTCAATATTGCTTGATAAATATTTTTAAGTGCTTTCTAGTTTTACTAAAAAGTATTAAAAGGTTTTATTGAGAAAGCTTAGGATGTGTCTGAATAGAGGATTTATGGAAGGGATTTATTTGATAATGATTTTAAAATTTTAAATCAAAATTCTTTATTTATGTACTTTTAATAATTTTTTTAAATCTATAAAATTTACAAATCTTAAAATGATTATTTATAAATTTTACCTCTAAAAATATCATTTTCAAATTTCTCTTAAAAATCCACTTGTGAGTAGTCAAAATATTAATTGTATTTACATACCAAAATATTTATATAAAATTTATATATATTATTTTAAACAACAGTGTTTTTATTTTATTTTTATTTTTTAATTTATTTGATAAAATTTAGTATATAAATTTTTATTTTATTTAAAATATTAATATTTTTTGACCTTATATTGATTTTGATAACTATAAAATAATTAAGTATAATACTAATGACTTTGTTGTTAAGATAAATTAATTTAAGATGAATCATCAAGAGGAAAGAGATTTTCTGAATCAAAGATTGATTCTTTGAATTTCAACAAGTCCAAAGAAAGGTAAAATAAAAGTAAAATGAGTTTAAAAAGGCTAATGCATTCTAAAATGAAGATGTCAATGCATTCATGATTTTTAAGATGAAAATTCATTTTCAAAAAGCCAACACATCTTTGTTCAAAAGAATACTTATTTTCTAAAAGACCAAAACTCTTTCAAAATGATATCCTATGGCTTTAAAGTGGCCCTATTCCTTCTAGTTGCTTGACTAATTGACCTTATCCATGCTATTCTTTCAAAACAAGCTGGCATATAGCCTATTATGCCATTACTTGGTAGCAACTCTTTGTCCCTCTTGTTTTGCTAAATGCCTGTGTCCATGAACATCTCATAGGA
>UESW01004020.1:1123000-1210201 GCA_900491605.1 Calamus simplicifolius
TTACACATATCTGTCAAAGTTCTTTAAATTTTTAAAAGAACCTAATTCACCCCCTTTTGAGTTGCTACATCTAAGCAACAATTTTATCACTAATATTACATAAATATCATTTATTTACTAATAAATAAATATTTTCTAAAAAATAATATTTTTTTATAAAATATTTATAAAATATATTATTAATAGTATATAAATTAATAAAAAAATATTAAATTAAAATATTTTAATATTAAATTAATATTTATTTTATAATTTACATAATTAAATATTATTTTAAAATTTCATTAATATTTTATGTTTAGTTTATATTTATCTAACAATAAATTTATTTTTATTAATAAAATATTATAATCAAAATATAAATTTAATTAGAAACATTCTATTTTTAAACAAAAATAATAAATATCATTAATATATAATCATATTAATAACAAATATTTTAATATTAACAAAAAATATTAATATTGAAATAACAAATATCAATGAGTATTATTGAAATAAATATTAAATATTTATTTAAATAGGAAGATATTAAATATTAAATATTAAATTATTTATAGTCCTCAAGCAAAATTTTATTTTCAAGAACAACTATTCAACTAGAAAATTTATGAAATTCTTAAATACCAAATTACTGCATTTAAAAATTTTAAAAAAATTAAAATGATTTATCCAAATGCAACCTTAGAGTTATTCGATTTTTAAGAATAATTTTTATTTTTATTTTTTTTATAAAAAAAAGAAAATACCTATACATGTTTGGTGAATGAAAATAAAAATAGTTATCTACAAATTACAGCTTCAAAATAGTACAATTACTATTTTTTATCAAAAGAAATGAGAAAGTGGAAGACAAAGGAAATGTTTGATAATATAGCTATTTTTTATTTTTATTTTAAACATAAAAACATAAAGTCTAATGTAAATTAAATATATTTGTCACATTATTTTTACTTTTTATTTGTAAAAGCAACTTTTTTTATAAATTAAGACAACTTTTTTTAAAAATAATATATTACAATATATAATTTAATATCATAGTTATAATAATATATAATATTATAATAAAATAATAAAAATAATGATAGCTATCAAACATATTTTTGTTATTGGAAATATAAAAAATAAAAATGATTTTTTTTATAAAAAAAAGTGACACTAACCGCTAATCGTAACCAGTAAACTAAAAAACTTAAAAGCATAAGACTTAATAATATTCCTTTTGATATTTTTTTGCCTATATTTTTAAAATATATTATTTATAATAAAAATAAAAAATAATTTTGATAAAAATAAAAATATAAAAACTTTCTAAAACATAAAAATGAAAAATATTGTCAAAAACCACTTTAAATTTTCTATTTTAAATTTTATTGTGAAAAAATTAATCATATTATTTTGCTAAAATTATAGCCGTGCCCTTTTATAACCTAAAACTCATAGGGGGAGCGATAGGTTTTTTCACCTCTCCCTCCCATTGAGGGACATCAAGGAATGCCAAGTGCCGGCGAGGAAGGAATGTCGAGAACTTCAACAACATGCTGGATAATGCCCCGTTCTTCAAGAGCAAGGGCGGCTAGAATGGCCCCAACGATGAGTTCTTCCTCACCTCGTACTCCCAAATGCACATGGAGCACAGCGAGTGCATCCTCTCCATCGCAACCTGTCTTTGATGACTCCAGCGTCAACATATATGTCATGTTAGAATTTTCTTTAATCATAAACTATATGAAATCTCAAGATAATCATGTTGATTGTTAAGAATATTAACTAAAAAATACTTGGATCCATTGATATCGATAATTAACTATCACATAATTATTATGACCATCCAACACCAATAGATGAACATAATAAAGTATGATTTGTGGCTTTCATTAACCAAATCACTTTAGCTCCTTAGTGGGACTGTCATCTCTCTTCTTGATGGCAAAAAGAAAAACTATGTTGTGATTTGATGTCTTGAGGGACCGATGGGGTCTTTATATAGGGTTCCCATAATCCTATAAACGGTATTTACTTAATTTAATTTCATATCAATTTAGAAATTAATAGGTTACCAGACCACGTAATTTTAATCAATATTAAATAGCTTATATAATTGAATGATAATATATATTGCCCAATATAGAAAACATGATTTTCTATTGATTCACCTAATATAGAAAATCTAATTTCCTAACAAAACATAGAAAACATGATTTCCTATTGATTTACTTAATATAAAAAATATAATTTCCTAACACAATATAGAAAGCATGATTTCCTATTGATTTAGAAATCTGATTTCTTAACAATCTTTCACTTGGGCTACATATTATTTCTTAATTAGTTATATCACAAAATTTCTTAGGCGCACATCCATAAGCTATTTATTCTTAATTTTTTCTTAAATAATCTGGTCCATCTAACTATATGGCTTTGGCTTTTATCACAATATAGTTGTGATTAACTACAATCATCACCATACTAATATATTCAATGATATAGATCAAATATGGATGAGTAGCATGGAAATTACATGCAATGTGATCTCAAACATGTATATTTTGAACTGGTCATTCTTTAATCTTTAATAAGATCAATTCAAAATCTTTAAATTCCATAAAACATTGCATATAAAAAAATACAAGTTCAGAAAAGATCATAAACCATCAACTTTATTCTGTAGAAAACTAAACAACCTGATATCCAAAGAGAACACTCCCACTAAACTAAGGTATCATCATAAATAATGTCCATATGAGTAGTATGCTCATTAAAGACCTTAGGCGTCAAGCCTTTGGTTATTGGATTAGTTAATGGATTAGCTAGCATAAAATCTGTCCCTATATATTTATGGATATTTGGCTATTCTGAACTCTCTCCTTAACAACTAGAAACTTGATATCGATAAACTTTGACTTTGTTGAGCTCCTATTGTTATTGGAGTAAAGGACTATAGAGCTATTGTCACAGTAAATCATTAATGGCCTGTCAATGCCATCTATCATATCCAGTTCAGTAACAAAGTTTCGCAACCATATCCTATGATTAGATGTCTCATAATAAGCTATAAACTCCGCAGCCATGGTTGAAAAAGCTACAAGAGTGTTTTGCAGACTTCCATGAGATAGTTTCTCTAGCCAACATGTAGATATAGCCTGATGTAGAGCTTCTGCTATTTTGGCATCCTGCAAATCAGAGTCAGATTACATGATGATCTCCAAACTATCTAATCTTCGATAAGTGAGTGTGTAATATGTTATTCTCTTTAAATAACACAACAAGTATTTGGCTGCCTTCTAATGCTGCATACTTGGATCACTCAAATATCTACCCAAAACTCCTACTATAAATGCTATATTAGGACGAGTGTAGACTTAAGCATATATTAGACTTCCTACCACTGAGGCATATAGAATCTAATGCATTTCTTTCCTTTTAAGATCATTATTGGGGCATTGTTTGAGACTAAACTTATCTCCTTTGACCACGTGTGTGTCTTTGGTTTCCTATCTTTCATACCGAATTTACTTAAAACTTTCTCGATATAGCCCTTTTACGACAAACCAAGGATACCTCAAGAATGATCTCTCAGTATCTGAATACCTAATATAAAAGATGCATTACCAAGATCTTTCATTTCAAAATTCTTTGTCAGAAATTTTTTTGTTTCATGCAATAGGTTTATATCATTGCTAGCAAGTAGAATATCATCAACATAACAAGGAAAATATATTTACTCCTACTGAACTTATGATATACATATTCATCAACGACATTAGCCTCAAAACCATACAAAGTTATGACTTAATGAAACTTGTGATACCATTGACAAGAAATCCGTTTGAGACCATAGTTGAATTTCTTCAACTTGCAAACCATGGACTTTGAATCATCTAATACAAAATTTTTTGGCTATACCATATAGATAATTTTGCCAATGTTTCCATTGAGAAATGTTGCCTTAATATCCATCTGATGAAGCTCTAAATCAAAATGAGCTAGCAGTGCCATTATTATTCTAAAAGGGTCTTTCAAAGATATCGGAGAGAGTCTCTTTGTAGTCCATACCTTCTTTTCGAGTAAATCCTTTAGCGACTAGATATGCCTTATATATCTTAATATTGCCCTTTGAATCCCTTTTGGTTTTAAATAGAGATGGGCATTGGGCCGGGCAGCCCATGGCCCAGCCCAGCTCGGCACGAAGTGGGCCGTGCCTGGCATGGCCCGCTTGCTACAGTAACGGATTGTGCTAGGCATGACCTATAAAAGGGGGGTCATACTGGGTTCAAAAATTTTAGTCCGTAGATCAAGCCCGGCACGGCCCATTAGGGCCTGGGCTGGCACAGCCCACAAGGGCAAGGCAAGGCACAACCCATAGGCCAGCCTGACATAGCCCATAAGGGCCTGGGTCGGCGCGGCCCACAAAGGCCTGGCCTGGCCATGAGCCAGGCATGACCCACAAGGGCCTGGAACGGGCCGGCACGGTTCATCCCGCTTAATAAATTTTTTATTTTTAAAAAATATTTTTTAATAAATTAAAAAATTTAAGAACTAAGGATTTATTAATATAAAGCCATCTTAATGGTGAGGGGTTTGGCATAGACCCCTACTAGTTTATTAATTTAAAATCAAAATAGTACATAAAGGAAGAGGGGCTAGGCCTGACCTCTAGAATACAATAAGAAAGAAGAAAAAAATAAAGATAACTCACTTTAATAATTAAAAAATAAAAATATATAATTATAAAAATAGAGATGACTTATTCATTAGTAGTGTTTGTATCATCATCATATTCGCTGGATATTATGTCCACCTTTATCTTGAAGTTTCGTCTCAATATTCAACCAATCTTTGAAGCAGAGAAGCATCTCAATCGTATCGTCAGTCATCCTACTTTTTTCATCAATAACACATCGATTTGCACTAAAAGCGGATTATGATGCTACAATGAACATCGATACAGCTAAAATATTTTGTACAATAGCAGATATAATAGGATATTGGTTTTTAACACTCTTCCACTAAGCTAATACATCTAGATTCTCTATTTGATTTTTATCATATGCAGACTGAAGATCATTTCGTAAATAAAATTCTAGTTCACTACTTAAAGATGAAGAATATGAAGATAAACTTGAAATATGTGTGTATTTTCTTTATGTAATGAATGAAAAATAGATGATGAACGAGAACTAGAAGAAGAAATAGAGCTTTGTACGAGTAATCTAGATCCACAAAATTTTTTCATCATATAAAACATAAATACTATAAAGAAGTTGTGCTATTCAATTTTGTAGGTTCAGGATCTTGAATCATATTTTCACAATATGCATCAAGTAAAATTAGTACGCCACTCAATTTAACTCTTGGATCAAATATAACAGCTAAGTTATGCATAGGACATATCTTGTCCCAATATCCATTCCATTTAGATTCTATTTATTCAGTAATAGGTATTAAAACATCGTCATATCTATGTTCAATAAATTTTTGACTAATTATATATGCTTGTTGTAAAAATAAACATGAAATTGGATAATAAATACCAGAAAGAACATTAGTAGCATTATAAAAACTAATAAAAAATCTTCTAAAATTTTACCTTTATTGCAATCAATTTCAGTCAATGTAAAGCCTAATCCATGATCATTAATATATGCACTTAATAAATTTTTATATGAGTATGCATCATGTATCATGCTATATATTGAGCTTCAACGAGTAATTACATCAAGTTTAAATTTTTAAAATATTTATTATGATCTATATATAGTTGCTTAAATTCTTAAAGTCTTGATCTTGAAGTATGAATAAAAGAAACTGTATTTCTAAGTTTTGAAATAGCATCTTGAATCATGCCCATGCTAGTTTGAACAAAAAGATTTAAGATATGATATGCACATCTAATATATAATAAATTTTTATTTAACATGGGATGCAGTGAGTCCTTCAATAATGCAATAGCAGAATTATTATTAGATGCATTATCAAAAGTAATAGACATGATTTTATCATTAATATTATATGAGCATGCAGTTTAATAAATAGCATTTGAAATTTGTTACCAAAAATATGAAAAATCAAAATACAAAAAGCAAGAATATGTTTATTTAATTGGTAATCATTATCAATATAATGAGCAGTAATAATAAAATAATTACTACCTACCTGACCAACTATCAGAAGTTATTTAAAATAGAGAGCATTTCAATTAAACTTTGTCTCATTGCTAAAAAGTTAGTCATAGCTACTCTTCTAAATGTACGCCTACTAGTTTTTCTTTAAGCAGGTTGTAGGACTAATTGAACATATTTTTTAAAATTAAAAGATTCACATAAACTAAAAGGTAATTCATCCTTAACTATCCATCTTACAAGTATTTTCTTTGATTTTATGATTATATGCAAAATTATTTGCAAGTGATCCCCTTTTTTTGTATATTAAGGGTAATTTAAAGATAAAAATCATGCATCCTATGACTTTCTTGATATCTTTTAAAATGACATGTTCCTCCACTACTACTATAATTATAAATTTTGGCACATTTTCTACATTTTGCTTTCAAGACTCCATCAATCATAATTCTATCAAATTCATTCCATACATCACTAGTCCTCTTACGAGAAGAGGCTTGACCTTCACTCGGTTCACTGGTTCTAGAGAAAACTTGGGGATTAGTTTCCTCTTCCTTAGAAACAGAGGGCATGCCAAAATGACTTTCATCACAAGATGTCATATCTAAATTGATGAATGCAAAAAATAAAAACTAACTATAAGGAGGAATTGAGCAGAGAATCAGAGATGGAGTCGAGATTTGTGAGCTTCCTCTTATGCTCTCGCCTCTTGTACTTCTAACTTCTCAACAAGAACCTCATCTTGTGTAGCACTTAAACACTTGCTAAATGCAAACTAAAAATTAAATTGCTAGAAGCTTAGAGCACTTGCTAGAAGAGAGAAATAGTAATAGTAGAGAAAGAGAGAAGAGTTGATTTGATATGGTAAGAATGAGGAAGAAAAGGGGTATTTATAGGACTTCAAATTTCTTTCCCAAAATACCCCTTAATTTAGTCATTTTATGGATGTTGAGGGGGTTAAAAGGGTAATTTGGCCTCAACTAGCCATTTCTAGCCATTTTCTAACGGCTAGAAATGGGTCGTGCCAGCCACGACCCATAGTGGGCTGTGCTTGGTGCGTTCCATTTTTAGCTATTATGGGTCATGCTCGCCATGCTGGGCGCGAATTTAGATTAAACGGGCCATGCCCGGCATAATCCGTTTAGTAATAGGCCATGCCAGGCATGATCCGTTTAATCTGTGGGCTGGTGGGCCTGGGCCGGGCCGTGCTGGGCACGGTCCAATGCCCAACACTAGTTTTAAAGATCCATTTATAACTAATGGGCTTTATACCTTCAGGTAGTTC
Source organism: Calamus simplicifolius (assembly GCA_900491605.1). Classification (NCBI taxonomy): domain Eukaryota; kingdom Viridiplantae; phylum Streptophyta; class Magnoliopsida; order Arecales; family Arecaceae; genus Calamus; species Calamus simplicifolius. Next base: position 1,130,408 of record UESW01004020.1, read on the forward strand.
GACAAGATCTGAAACCTCATTATCTTTCATAGAGTTCATCTCATCCTTCATGGCTTCAGTTCAAGTTTGGGAGTTCGAACTATACATGGCTTGACAAAAGTTGATTGAATCATCTTCTGTTAAACCAATGCTATCCTCATGTTCTTGGAGAAAGACAATATAATCATCTGAAATTGCACTTCTCCTTTCCCTAGTGGATCTTCTCAATGACACTAGGTTGTTAAGTTTGTTTAATTGAGAAAGAATTTCATTGTTGTCTTGTTATGAAACAGTGTCAAAAATAGGAACCTGAACATTATTGTCTCGTGCTAAAGTTGTATATTGAATGACAATGGTACAAAGACTTGATCACTATCAACAACAAATTCTTCTTCAAAAACAACATTTCTTATGTTTTCTTTCCTTCCAAACTCAATATCCTTAAGGAAGCTCGCATTTTCTGTTTCGAAAATAGATCTTAATGCGAGATCACAAAACTTACAGCCCTGAGAGCATTCAACGTAACCAATAAAATAGCAGCTAACCGTCCTTGAGTCCAGTTTTCTTTCATGTGGCTTGTAAGGCCACGCCTCAGTTGGACAACCCCAAATGCGCAAATGCCTAATACTAGGCTTCTTACCTATCCAAAGCTCATAAGGGATTTTGGTAATTGCTTTGCTTGGTACCCTATTAAGGATGTAAACTGCGGTCTTCAAGGTTTCTCCCCAAAGTGACTCTGGTAAAGAAGAACGATTAATCATGCTCCTTATCATATCCTTGAGAGTTCAGTTTCGTTGTTCAGCAATACTATTCATGCTGAGTTTGCTTGGCATAGTATATTGTTGAACAATTCCACATTCTTTGAGGAAAAGTGCAAAGGATCCTGGACGTATCTCTCCTGATCTGTCATACCTACCGTAATATTTGCCACCACGGTCAGATTTAATAGCCTTGATTTTTTTTCCAAGTTGAAGTTCAACTTCAACTTTGAAAGACTTGAAAACGTCTAGGGATTGTGACTTCTTATGTATCAAATATAGGTGACCAAATCTAGAGTAGCCGTCTATAAACATAATAAAGTACTATTGTTCATTCCAAGAAGCTGTAAGGAATGGACCACGAATATCAGTATGTATGAGTTCTAAAACATCTATAGCTTCCTCGGCACCTAATTTTCTCTCGTTTATCTATTTTTTGTTGATGCAGTCAACATAGACTTGGAAGTCTATTAAATCTAGAGGATTAATGATTCCATCTAACACAAGCTTCTAAATTCTCTGCTTAGAGATATGATCTAAGCACTTGTGCCATAAGATAGCAAAATTCTCATTTAATTTTTGCTTTGTACTACGTGAACTTATTTGCAGTATTTCATTAAAGAAACTAATAACATCAAGCATATATAGATTATCAATCAAGGAACCAGAACCAATAAGATTTGGATTTTGGTAGAGACTAACTTTATTATCTTCAAATGATCAAGACAATCTTGATTTGTCCAAAGAAGAAACAGAAATTAAATTCCATCGAAAAGATGGTACAATAAAGTTTTCAAATAAATCTAAATAAATTTCAGCCCTTAATTGTAATCTAAAAGTCTTAATGGCCTTCATTGCAACTTTATTGTCCCTACAAAGATGAATCATTCAGCATCACTTGGCTGTTAGCTTCATAGGCAACCCTGTATAGATATACTTTTGTGAACAGTAGCACCAAAATCTACCAACCAAGTATCCTTAGGTACAGAAGCTAATTAACTTCAGAGCAAACTAGAGTCAGAAACTTACCCTTCTTCACATGCCATGCAGCATACTTGGGACACCTCTTCTTCATGTACCCCAGCTTCTTGTAGAAGTAGCCGGCAAACTCCTCATCCTGCTTCTTTTATTTATTCTGTTAAGATCCTTCCGCATCATGCTTAGCTTTCTTTTTCTTCTTATTCTAAGAGGTTGTCGCCAAATGAGCACTTTTAGTATTATCCCTCTGTTGCCTCTCTTCTTCTTGCACACAACGAGATATAAGCTCATTGAGGGACCACTTGTCATTTTGAGTGTTATAACTCACTTTGAATTGCCTGAAGTGTGCAGGAAGAAAGATTAAAACTAAGTGCATGAGCAAGTCCTTATACAACTCTAACTTAAGTGACTTGAGTTTTGATGCGAGATGAGACATCTCTATGATGTACTCCCTTATGTTCTCTTTTTTCTTATACTTCACGGAGATGAGTTTAGCCAAGAGGTTACTCAGCTTTGATTTTTTGTTCTTAGCAAAATATTGCTCAATTTCCTCAAAAAACCTTTTAGTGTTTTTGCTCTCAGCAATAGAACCCCAAAACACTTCTGGAATAGAGCATTTCATTATCATCAAGCATATTCGGTTAGAGTGATCCCACTTTTCAATTTTAATCTCATTGAGATTTTTGGAGTAGCAATAGGATGCTCCGATCTAAGTGCAAGATCCAAATCCATACAATCGAAGACAATCTCCATGGTTTCTTTTCAGATCTTAAAGTTCATCCCGCTCAGCATTGGGATGTTGTTAACTTAGGCAGAAACTTTAGTAGCATCAGAAATTGAATGGAGAACAAAATAAACAAGTATACTCGCATCAACAAGCATATCATACAAATAAAATAATACATGAACAAATAATTTAAATTAGGGACCCATCACAAGATACCTAGCACAACATTAATTTCTCGTCTTTAGACAAAGAAATTAAGTATAAGGGGTACTCTTAATGCAATGATCAAATGCTAATAATCAATTCCATCAAATAAGAGCCTTTCTTTGGATAGACTTTTGTTCATATAAAAATCTTTATGATCATCACATATTTATTACCATAAGTATGTCTGTTATTTGGCCAAATAATAACATTCCTTTGAGCCAGTCATTACTTGCGTAAATAACACACATACATATCTTATATTTCAAAATAAACAAATCTATACAATAGAGGTTACTTTGGCAACATATTGTTTTGATTTATTTATTTTAAAATATTAGACAAATTAAATAGTTAGGAAAAGGTTTAGATGAGTTGAGTTGAGTAGAAAAATTAAAATAACATTATGCACATAAATTTCATTTATTTGTTTATATAATATGCCAAAATGCGCGGCACTTGGGACTCTCCCAAGTCAGCCTTTCCTTGGCGCAGCGCGGCCCAGCTCTCTTGGCAACCTATGGCTTTTTCTGAACGCTAGTAGTTGGGTTAACGTACTAAGGTACTACCATTAGCCTTTCTTCTTAGTGTGCCCCTGATGTACCTGCTAAATGCCTATTGGATCAAATAGCCCAAAGTACTACCAGTAGCCTCTCTCTTTTGGACTATCCCTAAATAAGAACAATAGGAATCAAAAATGTTCGAGCCTTTTAGTATTTTTTTAATCTAAATAATAAATAAATATATGTATCTAAATCTTTATTTTAGTCAACATCAAAATTTATTCAAAAGTAATAGTACACATTAACTAAAAGTAAAGTTATGAATTATGGAGTAACATAGAATTAAGAATTAAAACTCAATCCGCAAAATCTAAAGCAATATGAATCAAACCTATAAAATATGAGTACTAAAATAGTATATGATAAATAAAGCCATAATAATTCAATGGCCAAAATAAAAATGGGATGAATATAGATCATTTACATATATGCTATGACTAAATAATAGTCGAAGAATCCAGAGACCAAAACTCATCGTAAGTACAAAGTCGATTTGTATTTTCTTATTAACCGAATAAAAATGTTCCTGATGATCAAATACAACCACTCTGATATGATACCAATTGTTAGAATTTTCTTTAACCATAAACTATATGAAATTTCAAGATCATCATGTTGATAATTAAGAATGTAAATACATGGATCCATTGATGCGGATCGTTGACTATCGCGAAATTACTACGGCCATCAAACACCGATAGATAAATGCAATAGACTATGGTTTGTGGCCTTTCTCAACTAAATCGCCTTAGCTCCTTAATAGGACCGTCGTCTCTCTTTTTGATGGGGAGAAGAGAAATTGTGTTATGATTTGGTGTCTTGAGGACAATAACCGATAGGGTCTTTATATATGATTTTCATAATCTCCTAAATGGTATCTACTTAATTTATTTCATATCAATGAAAAAATTAATGGGTTACCGGTATTAGACCATGTAATTTCAACTCATATTAAATAGCTTATACAATTGAATGAGAATATATATTGTCCAATATATAAAACATAATTTCTTATTGATTTATCTAATATAAACAATCTAATTTTCTAATATAATATAATTTTTTTATTAATTTATTTAATATAAAAAATTAATTTATTAACATAATAAAGAAAACATGATTTTTTATTGATTTATCTAACATAGAAACCTAATTTCCTAACATGTCAAGGTTACTGGCATCCACTGAAACCACAGCACCTATTGTTGCCATATCACCCTCCTCGAACGTCCGCGAGCATTCAATCATCTTTTTCAGCGAGCTCGGGATCTTTGAACAAGCTTCTCATGTTTGGAAGCTTGCAAAAAGTCTTAGAGACCGAAGATTTCGGCGAAAACCCTCTGATGCTCAAGTTAGTGCTCTGGGCAACAACTGTGAGCGAAAGCTCGAAAAAGAGAAAGAGAGGTTTAGAGAAAAACTCTCTGTCAGCCCCAATGAGCATTTAGGAGTGTTGTCTGTTTGTTTTCTGATCGGGGATACCTCTTACCCAATTTATTCATCTTTGGACTTTGTCTGGCTTGTTTGGGAAGCCTAGAGCCTTATCATTTAGTGAGTTACATGGAGCCTCATGATGGATGATGACTTTTGGGGTTCATCTGATTTGAGCGGTTGGGCCTTATGATGAATGATGACTTTTGGGGTTCATCTGATCTGAGTGGTTGGAGCCTCATGATGAATGATGACTTTTGTAGATGGAATGCCAGGGCTGATGTCTGTAAGACTTGAGGTATTGCAACTTGTCAAAGTATTTATGATGACGACAGCAATGGTGAAGCTTGCTTCATGTCAAAGCTACAGGAACCATCCCATAAGTGGGTGGCCACTTGATTATCATGTACCCTTCTTCATGCATGTACGAACAATGATGGAGCCAGGCATGTAGGCCACATGCATGTAGATTCCTATGTATGTAAGCCTCCCCGCCACCTACGTCTACCTGGAGCTGGGTTGCTGGGATCCAGAGGTGATTGAGAGTGGGACAACTGGGAGTAGAGAATCAAGAGTCGGCAGCCTAGAGTAGAAATCTGGAAGCCTAGAGAAATGGTGCCGAAAAAGACCAGAATGGACTGGAGCTGAGTCTGGGAGAACCATCTAGAACGGAGTTGTTGGGGATGACTATGAGGCGTGGAGTCGAGAACTCTTCGTCTTGGCTTCCTTGCCTCCTACGTCATCTTTTCTCATGCAAGGGATCAAGAGGGCCAACGTAGCCATAAATGCCTTAGTGCATGGGAGGGAATAAGGCAATAAATGCCTTACATCAAGCATGTAGTAGGATGCACGTGGCTGCCATAAGACCATAAATTCCTTGGCACATATATGCAAGAGGGACCCATCGTGGCAGTGGAGTCAGGAATCTGGAACCGAAGCCACCTAGAAAGACTGCCTAGGATGGGGCTGCCTAGAAAGGCTGCCCAGGATGGGGCCGCCTAGGATGGCCGCCTAGGACTTGCTAGGGCCGCCTAGGATTTGCTGTCATTGTTACCCATGGGTTTGATTGGCCCATCATATACCCCCCACACTCCTTGAGCTTGTGGGCCTTGCATCCGCCAAGCGAAAGGAGTGTAGAAGTTTTTACCTTTGTAGTTGTCTTTTTTTTTTTGTTGCTAACTTCAATTCTAATTCCTTTTAGGTTAAAAAATTCTTTTCTTTTTGTGCTGCCTTATGTAGACATCTTTGACTGGCTAAGGGCAGCCAGTAATCGTCTCCCGATGCAGGGTCTGAAAGTGGGTGTTCGTCAACTATGAGCTGAGATTGATCTCTCCCGCGGTGAGCTGACTTGGGGCTTCTAATTGGCCAACGTTGACCGTTAGCCGCTGAGGCAAAGATAAAGTTGCTGAAGCTGATAGAGCCGTTGAGGCTGCAATAAAACCATTGAGATTGTAATGATGCTGCCGAGGCAGATATAAGGTTGCTGGGACTAAAATAAAATCACCTCGGGGGTTTTGCGGCCAGCCCGAGCGTTTGATTCGGGGCCATGAGACCATAGGACTTGAACTGCCTCGAGGGTTTCTCATGCCGGCCCGGGGGTGTTTATGATCACGAAGCCACCGAGATCATTTTGTTTGTAATTGCCTCGAGGTTGCTCAGCCAGCCCGAGTGGTTATTGAGAGGTTGAATGAAAAGAAACTTTTTCTTAAAGTTTAGTGTACTTAGCTTTCATAGCTTTTTGCCTTTGTATTGTGTTTGGTGTCGACGTTGATTAAAGGCTTGAAATCTTTTTCTTTGGATAAATTTGTCTCCTTCTACTGATTTGAATACTTCAGTATGTTGACGATCTGTCCCCCAAGGAAGCATGTCGACTAAAGGTGAAAGGTACTAGTATCAAAATCCAAGAGCAGCCGGAACAGAATCCGCAAGAGGTCTTGGGCTCGGTTTGACTCTTAGATGCAACAGAGAGAAGAGAGAAGGGGAGAGAGGGGAAAGATGGAGTCAACAGTCAAAGCCCCTTGTCCCCATCTTCCACCTTGTATTAATAGCACCAGCACCTTCCAGCTTGCCACCATCAGGAATTAAAACACCTATAAATGCTTGAGGTGACTAGGAGTTAGGATGCTCATAAATGCCCGAGGTGACCGGCCATGGACAATGTCTCAATTTTGTCCATCCTAAGAATTATTCTGCCACTGATACCTTGATTTAAAGGGCTTCAAGGTGCTTTTACTGCTTAATCTGGGGATGCCTCCTAGCATAACTGCATATTTGGTAGAAGTCTGAGTGTGTACCACCATGCGAAGGCTTGCAATTTTAGTGCCATAGGGCTATCTTTCCTTTAGTGCCCTTCGTGTAAAGTCAGCTCCGTCAGCGCGAATATATTTTTGCACACGACATAGGAGCTCAGCGTAGGAGCTAGGAGGCTTCTTGTCTAGTGAATAAGTAAAGCGGGAGCGGCAAAGTCCCTACTTCAGGGCCAAAGTGGCCACAACATCATTGAGGTAATAAACCTCCATGGCAATCATCCTGAAATGGGTCACAAAATCTTTTAGAGGTTCTTCCTTCTTTTGTTGGATGGAGAACAAGCTATCTGCGACCTGGGGAATCCTCCGACAGGCATCAAAGCGCATCAAGAAAGTCCTCTCCAGTTGTCTAAAAGAGTCGATGCTGTGCGGAGGTAGGCAAGAATACCAAGCATGCAGAACTTTTCGCAAGGTGGCTGGAAAAAACCAGACATAAAAGGGTATTAGTTGCCCCTTGAACTTGCATGAGAGTCTTGTAGCTTTTGAGATGGTCAAGTGGATCCGTGTTGCCATCAAACAGATTCAACTGAGGAAGGAGAAACCTAAAAGAAATGGGCTCTTTCATAATACGATGAGTGAGAGGTGGACGAGTGTCGTAGTCCACAACAGGTTGGTTGTTGAGCCTCTGGCTGAGCTCCTCCAGTCGCTGGTGTTGCTCATCCAGACGCCTCTTTATCTCATGATTAAGGTCCTTCCCAGATGATTCAGAAGATGAGTAAGGGGATGAGTGATGCCACTGATAATGCTTCCGCTCGAGTTCCTTTCTGTGTCATCGTCGGGGAGAGGGATCGCTCGGATGGAAGGCAGAAGACCGTAGTCTCTTAAAAGCTTCATGGTAGTGGTGCTTAGGTGAAGCATGATGGTGGTGAGCCTCTCTAAGGAGATCTCCTGCGGATGGATCACTAGCTAACTAGTGCAGCTATCATAGGCGGTGTGAGAGACTTGGGCCGCTGCTGAGTGGCCACCGAGCATTGCTCCTGCAGCTCATGAGCTGCTGCATTCAAGGCTTGAACTTGCTGATTGAGGATGGCCAGTTGATTAGTTAGAGCAGCTAAGGCTAATGGTGAAGGAGGAGCAGAGAGGGTGGCCTTCTGCTGCTTAGCGTGATATGGATGTCCCCCAATATGATAGGAGGAGACCTCCGGTATGCGCATCACTATCATGGCTATCTTAGAGGGGACAGAGGTTTACAACTCAAGGAGACAGAGCTCTCTTCCTATAGTGTGTCCCCCCCTTCCTGGTGCACCAATCTGTTGTTGCCAGATCATCCTCTCGAACATCTGCGAGCGTCCGATCGCCTTCTCTAGTGAGCCCGGGATCTTTCGACAAGCTTCTCGTGTTTGGGAGCCTGCAAAAAGTTTTGAGGACCGAAGATTCCGGCAGGGACCCTCCGATGCTCAAGTTAGTGCTCTGGACAACAGCCATGAGTTAAAGCTCAAAAGAGAGAAAGAGAGGTTTAGAAAAGAGCTCTCTGTCAGCCCCAATGAGCGTTTAGGAGTGTTGTCTGTTTGTTTCCTGGTCGGGGGTTCCTCTTACCCAATTTATTCATCTTTGGACTTTGTCTAGCTTACTTGGGAAGCTTGGAGCCTTGTCATCTAGTGAATCACGTGAGCCTCATAATGGATGATGACTTTTGGGGTTCATCTGAGTGGTTTGGGCCTCATGATGAATGATGACTTTTGGGGTTCATTTGATCTAAGTGGTTGGAGCCTTATGATGAATGATAACTTTTGTGGATGGAATGTCAGGGCTGATGTCTGTGAGACTTGAGGTGCTGCCACTTGTCAAAGTATTTATGATGATGACAGCAATGGTAAAGCTTTCTTTTTAGTGGCATGTCAGAGCTATAGGCGCCATCCCATCAAGTGGGTGGCCACTTGATTATCTTGTACCCTTTCCCATGCATGTACGAACAATGGTGGCGCCAGGCATGTGGGCCCCATGCATGTAGATTCCTATGTATGTAAGCCTCCCCGCCTCCTACGCTTGCCTGGAGCTGGGTTGCTGGGTTCCAGAGGTGACTGAGAGCGGGACAGCTGGGAGCAAAGAACTAGGAGTTGGCCGCCTGGAGTAGAAATCTGGAAGCCTAGAGAAATGGTGCCAGAAAATACCAGAATGGATCGGAGTTGAGTCTGGGAGAATCATCTAGAACGGAGTCGTTGGGAACGACCATGAGGCATGGAGTCGAGAACTCTTCATCTTGGCTTCCTTGCCTCCTACACCATCTTTTCTCATGCAAGGGACCAAGGGGGTCAACGTGGCAACCATAATGCCTTAATGCATGGGAGAGAACACTACAACAAATTCTCGCTATCCTAATGCTAAAAATATCATTTTTTGATGCTTAAAAGCATTGGAAAATATCGTCCCGATGCTTTTAAAAGCGTCAGGATAGGGAGAGTGGAGACATAAATCCTGACACTTTTAAAAAGCATTGGGAAAGCATCGGGATGTGCCAACGCTTTTAAGCGTCGGCAAATTTTGAGCTTGCCAACGCTTTTAAGCATTGGCAAGATAAATTATCGCGTCGATTACTTTTGCAAAGCGTCGGCAATATTTTTTTTAAAATAATACCTAATTAATTTGCTAATAAATGACCAGCAACCTCTGCTTTGATCAAGCCCTCGATGTCGACTGTGCCGAACTCTTATGCGTCGTCTGCTTCGATCAAGTCTATGACCCCGATTTTGACATTGCCGTCGTGATCGCCCACACCTCCTTATCATCCTCCCCCATTCGCCGATTGCTGCCGCTACTGTTAGAGAAGCGAACGAAGCAACGAAGGGTGGAATATCGGCCATGGTCGCCGGATCGAAGGAAGGGGCTGCGATCGAGTGGAATTCGAGCCCGTTGCTGGTCCAAGAAGGCAACACCTCCTCCGCCTCCACCACCACCACATCCATTGAAAAAATACACATCGATGAAGTTGACGCCAATTGCTTTATTCTTCACCCGAATCTCCCCCTCCTTGGGTTCTCCAATCTCCACATCCTCCCATTTCAAGACCTTTTCACCATCAAAAGGGACAAAAATCAAAAGACATCGGCGATCCTGGCATCGCAATCAGAAAATAGAAGAAGAGACATCAACTTAACGGGAAAGATGAGGCTGGACAATATGAAATAATTTCAATAAAAAAGAACTTAAAAACAGAGATTAGAGTGCGAGGATATGGGTTAGAGAGGAAAACATGCCTCAGGATCGCCGAGCTCATGGACTCGAATTGCCTTCACCATCCCCGCCGCTGCCGCAGAGGCTCTGAAAGATCGGACGGTGGTGTTGGAAAGGGAGACGATTTGGAGGATTTTAGTACGCAATGGAGTGGGGAAGTCCGCAAGAACCCATCTCCCCCCTTTGCCACCGTGGCCGCCATCCCTTCCACCCCTGAAACTGCTACGGCCTCTCATCTCATCCTCCCATCTCTCTCTCTTTTCTCTGAGATATTTTAAAATCCCCACGTGTTTGATTTTAAAATACCTATGCATTTGAAAATTTCTGTTCCGAATGCTTGTAATTGAGGTGGGAGATAAAATTACGATGATGATGCTTTTTAGAGTTCAGTAGAAAAATATGATACCGACGCTTTAAAGCGTTGGCATCCCACGAAAAAAATTATCCTTCGCTTGCGAAAACTCCCAACGTTTGTGAGTAGCATCGGAAAAAAGAATTGTTACATCCATATTTTGTTGGAGTGAATAAGGAAATAAATGCCTTAGAGCAAGCATGTAGTGGTATGCATGTGGTGTCATAAGACCATAATGCTACGCATAAATGCAGGAGAGAGCCATCGTGGTGATGGAGTGCCTAAAAAGACGCCTAAGAAGGCCGCTTAGGATGGGGCCACCTAGGAAGGCCACCCAAGATGGCCGCCTAGGACTTGCTGGGCCGCCTAGAAATTGCCGGGCCACTTGGGATTTGCTGTCATTGTTACCCATGGGGTTGATTGGTCCCATCAACACCCACTCCTACGCCTCCAAGCTCATCACCGGGGACCACAACACTCGCTTCTACGATGGTTACCTTCGGATCGTGCGGATGCTGGGCCGGCACAGGCAATGCTCGATTTCATGTGCGTGGAGATGTGGGACAAGGAGTAGGCTCGGGGAGGCATGCTGCTGGCCGGAGGAGCTAGTTCGGCAGGTGGCAGTGGCGATGCAGGCGACCGAGGTGGGGCTTGCTCGGGAGAACGCATTGCCATGGTACAACAAGATGGCGCATGATCAGATCGTGTGGACGTTTATGGAGGGGCAGGAGATGAAGGTGTTCACGTACCTTAGGATGGGGAGAATTTCTATTTGCACCACTCAAATTACTCGGTGCACCCCCACTAAAAAGAAATCCTAAACTACCCTTCCTTTTTTCTTTCCACACCCTGCCCCGTCTCCTCTCCAGCACCGTCTCCTTCCCTCTCCCCACCCTCCCGTCTCGTCTCCTCTCCCCCAAACTTTTCGTCTCCTTTCCCTTCTCCAACAGGACCGAACGGTGCCGGAAGGGGAGCCAGTGCTAGGGAGGGGCGCTGGGTCGATGTCAAAGAGTGGGAAGGAGATGGCGCCGAGGGGGGGCGATGCTGGGGAGGGAAGGAGACGGGAGCGGCGCCAAGAGAGAGGAGGGGAGGAGACAGGGTGAGGGGTGTGGAGAGAAAAGGACAATGTTTTGAAAACCGGACCGGATCGGCCGGTCCAACCAGTCCAACCGAAAACCTGTCATCAGTCCGGTCCGGTTTTATTATTAAAGTTAACTTTTATATGACCCGGTAAAAACTGAAAAAAACCCATTGAATCGGCCGGGTTTCAACCGGTTCAACCGGATTTTTAGATTTTTAAAATTTTTTATTTAAATTATATTATTTTATATTATTAAATTAAATTTAATTATAATATTATTCGGTCCGATCAAACCGATTCATTCGGTCCAATCGATTGACCCGCGACCTAAATGTTAAGCCGGTTCATTGTTCAGTTGATTTTCAAAACATTGAAAAGGAGAGAAATAGTTTAGAATTTTTTTTTATAAAAAATAAGTGAGTGTTGAGAGTAATTTAGGCGGTGCAAATAAAAATTCCCCAGGATGGGGCCAGACTCGTTCCAGCCGAAGAATAGGAGGCGGTTCGTGACGTCATGTTCTGGAGAAATTCGTGCATGCCACTGTGCTGGAGTCCAAGGGGCTGCCGTGGTGTTGGTGACAGGTGAATGGCTAAAAATTAATAATGAACGATTATCATGCATTTTAATTTGTATCTTTTATTTGTAACAATGGCACGTAATTATAAAAAAATTATATTATTATTATAATAATCATATCTGTGAAGCCCTGTATCCCTATGGTGCCATCCGCATGCAAGACGTGGGCGGCTTCCGTCGGTCAATGAAGGGGGGCGCATTGGCTCTCCTCTTCACATGAGCAAAGGAAAGGACTGGTCCTCCCCTCGCCACTATAAATGGAGAGGGAGAGGAGAGCCTTCTCCCTCCACCTATCACCATCAACCACCCAGGTAATCCTCCCCCTCTTCCATAGGTTCACAGTGACAGAGAGGCAGAGAGAAGGAGAACGGAAGGAATTCCTTTCGTTACAGTGCCCGGCTGCTCGAGGCGGCCGGAGGAGGGAGAGAGGAGGAGGCTCCGGCCGCTCGAAGCGGCCGGAATGGGGGAATGGAGGGCCGCCGGCCGGCCCTCCCTTATCGTGTCCACGGCTTGGTTCGGACCCGATGGAGTGTCCGCAGGCTCACCGGGCCCGGGCTGCAATGGGCGACCTCGATCCACCGGCATTGGGGCAGCGTCCGGTGGAGGTCCGACCAGCCATGGTGGCCGGCTGTGCCACCGGCATGGGTGAAGCCATGGGAGAGAACGAGAGAGACAGAGAGAGATTGAGGAGAAAGAGAGGAGGGGGAGCGCGGCCGCAGCGGCGGCCGGCTCTGGGTCGGTTGGAGTCGATTGCCCCCCCCCCCCCCCCCCCAGGAGTGGCCGGCAGCGGCCCTAGCCGCCGGCACAGGCGAAACAGGGGAGGCGGGGAGAAGGGGAATTAGTAGGCCGGCTGGGCCATTTTTCATTTGGGCCCTGTTGGGCCGGCTCATGAGCCATTTTTGGGCCGCGATTTGGATCCTGTATTGGGCCGAAAATAGAAAAATAAAAATATGCCCCATATCAGTGTTGATCCTAGTTTCTTGAGGTATTTTTATTTTTCATTTGGGCTTATATATTGGGAGATATTCAAGCCCCAAGTTGGCCCCAGGATTAAACTGGGTAGAGTTAAAAGCTATTTCGATATGCTAATTTTGGGGACTAAAAATTGAGAAATTGATGCTGTAGGTACCCAGGTGCTTAAATAGCCGAATTACATTTTTAGATTAGCGCCAGAAGGTAAGTAATTCATTTATCATAATTTTTATAAATTATTAAAATATAAAAATTATGTATTTAAATGCTATATTGATATATATTGCATTATTTGAAAAATAAAAAATGGATTGGTACTCTTATTTGCAAATGAGCATTTACTATGATTAGTTATTATTTATTATATTTTGCAAATAATTTGGTATCTATGTGGACAACTGATCAATTGGTATGACCTTTGAAATTGCTAAAGGTTTTATAATATACATATGTATTAGACATGTTTAATCACTGTAATTATGTAAAGTATATGGATTGCATTTTTGCAACGATACATGCCATTTGGCAAATGTGACATAAAAATGATATTTGTGTATATGATAATATGTCCCACCATGGTCCGCTATGATATATGATGTGATATGTTGCATGACTCACTTGGCACCGGGACCCAACTCCATAAGGGGGTATATGGAGAACACACTCAGGAGGTATGCTGTGACAGGATATGGCAATATTATGCTACATGGCACCGGAACCCATCTCCATAGGGGGGTATATGGAGAACATACACTTTTAGGGTGTGCTGTAGCAGGATATGATATGATGTGAGTTCATAACGCTGGTTTCAGGACCCTGACTCCTAGGGGATATTTATGGAGGATACACCCGAGAAGGGTGTTCTGTATACATAGTGTGTGGCCGTGGGACATTGGTATAAAAATGTATTTTTACATGCTATTTATAGTGGTATAGTGGTTTTATCCTGAAATTGTATATTCTTGATATACTATAATGGCAATTGCTTCCAAAATTATTTTGAGCACATGATGCATGTTTTGATAAGATGAAAATGTATTTGAATATGGAAGCTTGGCAAGATGTTTATTATGAAAAATTTGAGTTGATAAAAGCATGAAGTAATTACCTTATATTATAGTTGGCTTACTTATTGAGTGTGAGCTCATTTAAATCTCACAATTTTTCAGAGCCACAGAACTGAAGATGGGGATATGGGGTAGTTGGAGCAGCTATCAGAGTGACTTAAATCCAATACTTTGTTGTAACCACATTGAATTATGTATTTTGGCATGTAGCCTAAAACATATAATTATGGTTTGTATTAAGAACACTTTGATTTTGGATAATATAATTATTATCCCTCCTTGTATTAAATGTTATATTTCAGGATGCCTTGCATGCCAGGCATGCAGTGGGTTGCAACCCCTAGATACAATATTGGGCCTAGGGCGTGACAGCTTTTATGGTATCAGAGCCTAGGTTTGACCTTAGGGATAAACACAAGAGGACACTAGGCATAACATTAGGATAACATTGGGAGGGTGATAACTTTATTAGAAATTTCAAGTAATATATTTTGAAAGCATGAAATTTAGTGGTTTACAAGGATATTGAAACCTAACCCTGGCAGGAGTTAAGAATGCCACATCGCACTAGGAGTCTGCGGCCTATTGGGAACTCCCAGGCTGGTGACTCTGGCCAGCAGGGAGGCTAGCAAGCTTCTAGAGGCTCTGGTTCCGTTAATTTGGCTGACAATGATCAACCACAATTTCAGGCCTAGTTGCTTCAGGCTCTTGCGGAATGTCGCAGGCTATGCAAGCCATGCAGCAACAGATTCAGCAAATCCAGCCTGCTCGGCCTGCCTCTCCGCTCCGTAGCCTGCTCAGTCGGCTCCATCTCAGCCCTGGCGGGGAGGGGGCCGAAGCTTTGCTGAGTTCAAGAGCTTGGCCCCTGCTCCTTTTGTGGATCCACTAACCCTGCGATGCTGAAAAATGGATGAGGAAGATGAAGAAAACCTTTGCAACTCATGGTAGCCAAGAGGAGGAGCGAATCAGATTCGCTACCTACCTCCTTTAAGGAGAGGCATATGATTGGTGGCTACTTGTGGAGCAGCGAATGGATGGACGGGCTATTTCCTGGGGAGAGTTTAAGGAAGTCTTCTATGACAAATACTTCCCCAATAGTCTGCAGAGGCAAATGCAGTCGGAGTTTGTCAAACTGGAGCAAGGAAATCTCTCTCTGGCGTAGTATGAAGCCGAGTTTACCCGGTTGGCTCGGTTTGCTCCAGACATAGCGGCCACTGAGAGAGCCAAGATCATCAAATTCACAGAGGGACTGAGGCCTAGACTGATGCAAGCAGTCAATGCCTTCGAACTCTCCACATTTAGTGCCATGGTGAACAAGGCCCTAGTGATTGAGAGGGATATGGGTGTGGTTCATAAGCAGTGGGAGCAGCAACAAAGGAAGAAGAAGGGGTCTCCTTCTGGCCAGTCTTCAGGGCAGGCCAAGAAGAAAGGTCCTTATCAGGCCCCTCAGGACCGAAGAGTAAGGAAACCCTTTGCCCTCACTGCGGAAACTCCCACCCGGGCAGGTGGTGCCGCAGGATGTTTGGTGCCTGCTTCATATATGGGCAGGTGGGTCACAAGATGGCAACTTGTCCCCTTTGGAGGGATCAGCAGCCTCCTTCGGATCAGGGTAAAGGCCAGCAGTAGCAGCCTAGGACCCAGGGAAGGGTCTTTACTCTCACACAGTAGGATGCTGCCGCTTCTAACTCCGTTGTGATAGGTACGCCTGTTACTTAAGTACTTATTTAAGATTGTTTCATTCATATGCAATGGGATGCATTGATCATGAATGATAAAAGTAATGTTAAACCTCATGACATCTAAGACGAACTAAACTTTGTGATCATGTATACTTAAAGTAGGCAACACTTATGCTCAAATCTTAGTAGATCCGAATGCCACGCATTCATTTGTATCTAGCATATATCTCGCCAAGGATGAATCTTTGACCCCCATTCCTCTAGAGCAAGAGTTGCACATTGCTCTCCCAAATGGTGATGTTATGAGGGTAGACTCAGTATGCAAATCTTGCCTGATTAACATGGGGGATAGAGATTGAAGGCCGATCTAATCGTCCTCCCACTAAAATCCTTTGATGTTATCCTTGGGATGGACTGGTTGGCCTCCTATCATGCTACAGTAGACTGTTTTAGGAAGATGGTAGTCTTCAAAATTCCTAATCAACCTGAATTCAGTTTTACTAGAAGTCAAGAGCATCTGGCCTTGGTGTTTGTGTCAGCACTACAAGCCGCAAAGTATTTGAAGAAGGGTGGCCAAGGATTTCTTGCTGTGATCAAAGACCTTCAGCAATATGAGGTCAAGTTGGAGAATATTCCAGTGGCTCGGGAATTTCCTGATATATTCATGATGATTTGACCAAATTACCCCCAGATCGGGAGGTTGAGTTCACTATTGATTTGGCCCCTGGCACTGACCTATATCCAAGGCCCCGTACCGTATGGCCCCAGCTGAACTAAAAGAGTTGAAAAGCCAATTGCAGGAGCTCCTGGACCGGGGATTTATCAGACCCAGTGTATCTCCTTGGGGTGCT
Organism: Calamus simplicifolius; assembly: GCA_900491605.1. Classification (NCBI taxonomy): domain Eukaryota; kingdom Viridiplantae; phylum Streptophyta; class Magnoliopsida; order Arecales; family Arecaceae; genus Calamus; species Calamus simplicifolius. Next base: position 1,147,100 of record UESW01004020.1, read on the forward strand.
CCAGTATCATTTGTCAAAAAGAAAGATGGAAGTCTTCGGCTCTGCATTGATTACCGAGAAATCAATAAGGTAATAGTGTGAAACAAGTATCCTTTGCCGAGGATTGATGATCTATTTGATCAACTCCAAGGAGCTCGGGTATTCTCGAAGATCGATCTTCGGTCAGGATACCATCAACTCAAGGTCAAGGCTGGAGATGTGCTTAAGACAGCATTCAGGACTAGGTATGGCCACTACGAGTTCTTGTGATGCCGTTTGGGTTGACTAATGCCCCAGCAGCATTCATGGACTTGATGAACAGAATCTTTAAGCCATACTTGGACCAGTTTATGGTGGTGTTCATTGATGACATCCTGGTGTATTCCAAAAGCCAGGAGGAGCATGTGGACCACCTGAAGATTGTCCTGCAAACTCTTCGGGAGAAGAAGCTTTATGCCAAGTTACAGAAGTATGACTTCTGGTTGAGCCAAGTATCATTCTTGGGTCATATAATATCTAAAGAGGGCATATCTGTGGACCCGAAGAAGATTGAGGCAGTTGTAAACTGGTGTAGGCCTTCCAATGTATCCAAAGTAAGAAGCTTCATGGGGCTGGTTGGATATTATCGCAGATTTGTGGAGGGCTTCTCTCGCATTGCTCTACCCCTGACTTGCTTAACCCAAAAGCAAGCGAAGTTTGACTGGACTGAGGAGTGTGAGAAAAGTTTTCAGGAGCTAAAGCAATGCCTAGTATCAGCCCCCATCCTTACCCTTCCATCAGGATCTGGAGTATTCACCCTATTCACAGACGCTTCTTGGAAGGGATTGGGATGTGTTTTGATGCAAAATGAGAAGGTGATAGCTTATGCCTCCAGGCAGTTAAAGCCATACGAGCAAAATTATCCTACCCATAACCTGGAGTTGGCCGCTGTAATTTTTGCATTGAAGATTTGGCGGCATTATTTATATGGAGAGGCATGTGCTGTATATACAGACCACAAAAGCCTGAAATACATCTTCACTCAGAAGGAGCTAAACTTGAGGCAAAGGAGGTGGATGGAGCTACTAAAAGATTATGACCTGAACCTGCATTATCACCCATGGAAGGCCAATGTGGTAGCTGATTCCTTAAGTAGGAAGTCCTCCTCGGAGTTAGCTTCTATGATCACTTCTCAGCCTCACATCCATAGGGATCTTGAGAAGCTGGAGGTTAAATTGCGAGTACAATGGTCGGATGGGCTTGTGGCAGCACTTGTACTCCAACCCACCCTGATTGATCGGATCAAGTCTTCCCAAAAGGAAGACTTGGACCTGCAAAGGATTAAAGAAGCTGTAAAGTCAGGGGTTCAAAATGAATTTGCTGTAATGGAAGATGGATCCCTGAGATTTGATGATAGGCTTTGTGTGCCAAATGTGGAGAAACTAAGAGCATAAATTCTAAGGGAGGCTCATTACTCTCCCTATACAGTGCACCTAGGAGGCACCAAGATGTACAGGGACCTAAAAGAAAACTTTTGGTGGAAGGGAATGAAGAGAGAGATTGCTCAGTACGTGGCGAAATGTTTAGTATGTCAGCAAGTAAAGGCTGAGCATCAAAGGCCTGTGGGACCCCTTCAAACTCTGATGATTCCACAATGGAAATGGAAGAAAATCACTATGGATTTTGTGACTGGATTGCCTAAGACCCCTAGGAGCAATGATGCAGTATGGATCATTGTAGACAGATTGACAAAGTCAGCCCATTTCTTGCCATTTAAGGTTGGGATCTCCAGTGAGAGATTGGCCAACATGTATATTGAGCAAATTGTGAGGCTTCATGGTATTCCCGTATCTATTGTATCAGATCGAGATACTAGGTTTGTGTCCCAATTTTGGAAGAGTCTTTATAGAGCTCTAGGGACCAAACTGAACTTCAACACAACCTTTCATCCCCAGACAGATGGGCAGTCTGAGAGGACCATACAAATCCTGGAGGACATGTTGCGAGCCTATGTGATGGACTTGGGTGGTGCTTGGGACAACCACTTATCTTTAATGGAATTTGCTTACAATAATAGTTACCAAGCCAGTATCCAGATGGCTCCATTTGAGGCCTTGTATGGTAGAAAATGCAGATCTCCCTTATGTTGGGATGATGTGGGGAGAGGAAATTATTGGGCCCGGAGCTGATTCGGCAGACCATAGAGAAGGTGCAGTTGATCAAAGAATGACTCCGCACAGCTCATAGCCGACAGAAGAGCTATGCTGATGTGAGAAGAAGGGAGCTAGAATTTCAGATTGAAGACAATGTCTTTCTGAAGATATCACCAACCAAAAATATCATGAGATTTGGAATTAGAGGTAAACTGAGTCCATGATACATTGGGCCATTTGAGATTCTGAGTAAAGTAGGGGAGGTAGCTTATAGCCTGGCATTACCTCGGCACTCTCTGGGGTACACAATGTATTTCACGTATCTATGTTGAGAAAGCACATTTCTGACCCTAGCCATGTGATAGAATTTGAGCCCATGCAGTTAAGGAAGGATCTAACATATGAGGAGTATCCTATGCATATTGTGGACCGCAAGGATCAAGTTTTAAGATGACGTAGCATTCCCTATGTCAAGGTTCAGTGGAGTAACCACTCTGAGAGGGAAGCTACTTGGAAGCTTGAGGAGGAAATGAAAAAGAAATATCATTATATGTTTGTATCTTAGTATATGTAAATGAAAAGATGATTATTCTTATGATCAAACTTTGAATTCTAAATGTGTATCAATTTCGAGGCCAAAATTTTATAAGGAGAGGAGAATATGAAGCCCTGTATCCCTACGGTGCCACCCGCATGCAAGACGTGGGCGCTTTCGTCGGTCAATGAAGGGGGGCGCGTTGGCTCCCCTCTTCACACGAGCACAGGGAAGGACTGGTCCTCCCCTCGCCACTATAAATGAGGAGGGAGAGGGGAGTCTTCTTCCTCCACCTATCACCATCAACCACCCAGATAATCCCCCCCCTCTTCCATGGGTTCACAGTGATAGAGAGGCAGAGAGAAGGAGAACGGAAGGAATTCCTCCCGTTACAGTGCCTGGCCGCTCGAGGCGGCCGGAGGAGGGAGAGAGGAGGAGGCTCCGGCCGCTCGAGGCGACCAGAGTGGGGAAATGGAGGGCCGCCGGCCAGCCCTCCCTTCATCGCGTTCGCGGCTTGGTTCGGGCCCGGCGGAGTGTCCGCCGGCTCACCGGGCCCGGGCTGCAAGGGGCAACCTCCACCGATGTTGGGGCAGCGTCCGGTGGAGGTCCGGTCGGCCATGGTGGCCGGCCGTGCCACCGGCACGGTGAAGCCACGAGAGAGAACAAGAGAGACAGAGAGAGATTGAGGGAGAAAGAGAGGAGGGGGAGCACGGCCGCGACGGCGACTAGCTCCGGGCCGGTCATCGGCGGCCGGGCCCCCCTGGGGAGTGGCCGGCGGCGGCCCTGGCCGTCGGCACAATCTCCCCTATTTCGGGCGAAACAGGGGAGGCGGGGGAGAAGGGGAATTAGCGGGCCAGCTGGGCCATTTTTCATTTGGGCCCTATTAGCCCGGCTCACGAGCCATTTTTGGGCCACGATTTGGACCCCATATTGGGCCGAAAATGGAAAAATAAAAATATGCCCTATATCAGTGTTGATCCTACTTTCTTGGGGTATTTTTATTTTTCCATTTGAGCTTATATATTTTGAGATATTCAAGCCCCAAGTTGGCCTCTGGATTAAACTGGGAAGAGTTAAAAGCTATTTCGATATGCTAATTTTGGGGACTAAAAATTGAAAAATTGATGCTATAGGTACCTAGGTGCTTAAATAGCCGAATTACATTTTGGATTAGCGCCAAAAGTAAGTAAGTCATTTATCATAATTTTTATAAATTATTAAAATATAAAAATTATGTATTTAAATGCTATATTGATATATATTGCATTATTTGAAAAATAAAAAAGTGGATTGGTACTCTTATTTGCAAATGAGCATTTACTATGATTAGTTTATTATTTATTATATTTTGCAAATAATTTGGTATCTATGTGGACAACTGATCAATTGGCATGACCTTTGAAATTGCTAAAGGTTTTATAATTATACATGTGTATTTGACATGTTTAAATCACTGTAATTATGAAAAGTATATAGATTGCATTTTTGCAACGATACATGTCATTTGGCAAATGTGACATAAAAATGATACTTTGTATATATGATAATATGTTCCACTATGGTCCGCTATGATATGATATGATGTGATATGTTGCATGACTCACTTGGCACCGGGACCCAACTCCATAGGAGGGTATATGAAGAACACACACCCAGGAGGTGTGCTGTGACAGGATATGGCAATATTATACCATATGGCACCGGGACCCATCTCCATAGGGGGGTATATGGAGAACACACACTTTTAGGATGTGTTGTAGCAGGATATGATATGATGTGAGTTCATGACGCTGGTTCCAGGACCCTGACTCCTAGGGTATATTTATGGAGGATACACCCGAGGGGGGTGATCTGTGTACATAGTGTGTGGCCGTGGGACATTGGTATAAAAATATATTTTACATGCTATTTACAGTGGTACAGTGGTTTTATTCTGAAATTGTATATTCTTGAAATGCTATATATAACAATTGCTTCCAAAATTATTTTGAGCATATGATGCATGTTTTGATAACATGATAAAATGTATTTGAAATATGGAAGCTTGGCAGATATTTATTATAGAAAATTTAAGTTGATAAAAGCATAAAGTAATTATATTATATTATAGTTGGATTACTTATTGAGTGTGAGCTCATTTAAATCTCACAATATTTTTTAGAGCCACAAAACTGAAGATGGGAATATGGGATAGTTGGAGCAACTATCAGGGTGACTTAAATCCAATACTTCGTTGTAACCCCGTTGAATTATGTATTTTGGCATGTAGCCTAAAACATATAATTACGGTTTGTATTAAGAACACTATGATTTTGGATAATATAGTTATTATCCCTCCTTGTATTAAATGTTATATTTCAGGATGCCTTGCATGCTAGGCATGCGGTGGGTTTCCACCTCTGGATCCAATATTGGGCTTGGGGCATGATAATATCATTATTATATTATAATGATCATGTTATAATATAATTAATATATTATAATATTATTATGATAATTTATATTGTTTAAGGAATGTGTCCAGAGCTACGAATTAAGGTAATGCCAAATCTACTCAATCATATAGAGTAAAGCTTTATGCCCAAGATGATGAAAGGAGAGCAAGAAGGATGTTATGGACTACTTAGCTGGAGTCAGCAAAACGGAAGAATAAAGAAGTCAAGGATGAACATTACAGCCTTCTCATTTTAAAAAGATTGAAAATAATGCAAGGGTTTAGAGCTTACGCTGACTTAAGGACTAGAATATATCCATTTGTAATTTGAGTATCGATTTAATCCTAAATAGAGTAAAGTAAATGAAGTAAATTCATGTTACCGACCGTTGAAAAAGGCTTAGTTTAGTTGAGTTGAGCTTCAGTGAGGTTAAGAAAGAGATAGGATGAAAGAAGGAGTTCTTTGCTTCAAGTGAAGTTTTTTTTTACATGCAAGCTCTAGTTCAATATTAGAACGTATCCATGTTGTGGCGGCATATTTTGTTATTCACTATCAAAGCCATACTTCTAATGCACGAATGTGATTAATGTCTAATCTAATTCATAATTGAATTGGGCAGAATGAGCAAGGGCTTCATTGATTATGTTCTTCTAATATTGTTCAACTACCACAAATATCGATGATGGGACGTGAAAATCAAATATTCTCTTGATAGAATGCCAGCTTAATTTGATCCTTTTAATAATTTGAGTTACAGTAGCTTTTTTTTTTTTTTTGATAAAGACGGGCGATCATACTAGTCTAGTATGAGTCAGCCCAGATACATCAGATTGCAAAATTTAAAATAACACAGGAGGACATGGTTCACCCATCGTCCATATCCTATATCCTACATGCTGAGCCACGGCCGTCGCTGCCCAGTCAGCAGCCGTGTTGGCTTCACGGAATACATGATAAATCTGGGCAGTATCCAAGTTCTGAAGCATGGTCCAAATATCTGTTAAGATCAGATTGGTGGATACATCAGGAGCTTTCTCTTTTCGTATCCACTGAATGACAGTCATAGAGTCTTCCTCAATAACAAGCCTCTGGACTCGAAGAGTCTGCACCGCATAAGAAATACCAGCCCATGCAGCGCAAAGCTCAGCCATGGGAACAGAGAAATCCAGAGACCCAAATCCACCCGCCGCTATCATATTACCCTATGGACCACGTATGATGAAGGCCGAACCAGCTAGTCTACCGCGAACACTCCCATCAAAGTTGATTTTGACAAAACCTGGAGGAGGGGGCTCCCAAGAAATAAAAACCGTACGACGGTTCGCTGCCGTAGCAGCAGGGGAACCCCAGAGGCCAGAGGTATCAAAACCAACAGAATGAAGGGCACGGGCACAATCCACGAACATTGATCTAATTTTTTTATTAGTTGATGAGAAGAGATACATTCCTCCGAAAAGATAATCTGGTTCCTTGATAACCAAATATGGTATGCAGTAATCGCCCAAAGGCCTCGATTGTGCTGAGGAGCCATCCGGAGATCCTGGAGGAAGATAGGACGAGGAGAGCCGTAGACATCCACTATGTACTCATAGCCCATCAAATACCAAATCCTTCTAGCTCCAGGGCATTTGAATATAGCATGATCGGTAGTCTCGTCCTCCATACCGCACAAGGGGCAGGTCGACTGGATAGGGAGACCCCTACGGGAGAGCATAGCACTCGTCGGTAGGCAATCCCACAGAAGCTTCCAGATAAAGAGCTGGACCCTAGGAAGAGTGAGAAGCTTTCATATCCACGCAGCATCCTTTGTACTCTGAACCGGAGGCCTGAATATCTTGACAAGATCCCTGAGAGGGGCCCTAGGGAGGGAGGATCTCTGCCAAAGCCTAACATCTGCGGAGGGGCAGGAGATAAGAGGGATCGATAGAATCCGCTGAGATAATCCTTGCCAAAAAGACTGGTCACCATGGGGGTGTTCCAGGAGGGGGGGACTGATGAAATCAGATCCTTAACCCTCGTATCAGTTGGAATATCAGTGCTAAAGAATGAGGGCCACCGAGACAGTGGAAGCTCTGAAATCCATGAATCCTGAATGGCATCTATAGAGTGACCATCTCCAATCATCCAAGAGATATTCATCCGAATAGAGTCGCCAACCTGGCACACCTCCTTCCAAAAGGATGAACTGCCCCTGGGCGACGAAATGAGCTCTTCTGGCTTCCAATCACCATATCTAGCCCGCATGACCGAGCTCCAGAGACAGTGCGGCTCTAAAAGGAATCGAGAAGCATGTCTGGCCAGTAAAGCTTGGCGCCTAACCACCAAGGATTGGATCCCGAGACCACCTTCATGAATAGGCATATATCTTGTCCCAGGAAAGAAGATGAATACCATGCCCGTCTTGCATAGAAGCCCATAAAAAATCTCTGATCCATCTCTCAAGCCTCCTCAAACAAGTAGTCGGGATGGCCGTATTCGATAACATATAGAGCGGAAGGGAAGAGAGAACGGACCGAATAATGGTGATCCGAGCCATCATAGAAAGATCAGTGACTTGCCAACCGTCGATACGCTGACGAACCCGCCTCTCAAGGTCCGCAAAATCAGAGCATCGAGGGCGTCTACCAGTCATGGGGATCCCCAAATACATAAAACGATCAGTCTGAGTAGTGATACCCAACCGATCAATGATTGCTTCACTAATAAGTCTGGATGTCTTCGGACTAAAGCAGATAGAAGACTTCTGAAGATTGACCTTCTGACCCGAAGCCTGACAATAGCACTGAATAATGGAATCAAAGGAAGCCGCATTTTCAGTAGAGGCCTGGCCCAGAAGAATACAGTCATCCGCAAACAAAAGATGGGAGATGGAAAGACCCGCATCCCCCACATTAAAAGGGACAATCCTCTGGTTGTACTGAGCTTGATGAAGAGCACGAGAGAGATCATCCGCAGCCAAGATGAACAGAAGGGGAGATAAAGGGCATCCCTGACGTAATCCAACCGAAGACTGGAAAAACTCAGTCGGGCTCCCATTGATAATCAATGAAAAGGAAGGCCTCTGGATACAAGCCATAACCCATTCAGTAAAGCTCTCATCAAAACCAAAACCCTGAAGAGAACGATATAAGAAGTTCCAACTCAGTCTATCATAAGCCCTTTCCATATCAAGCTTAATGGCCATAAGACACCTTCTAACAGGGGCTCTATGAAGGTCGTGCATAAACTCCTGAGTGATAAGGACATTATCCGAGATAGAACGACCTCTGATAAACGCCCTTGTTCCTCAGAAATAATACGGGGGATCACCGCCCGGAGACGAGAAGCTAGGAGACGTGCGCAGACCTTGTACATAGTAGTACATAGGCTAATCGGTCTATAGTGCTGAGGAAGAGAAGCATCCGGGCGTTTAGGCACAAGGGTAATAAGAGTGCGATTCCAATCCTCAGGAATCTGCTTAGATTGGAATACATTTTGGATAGCCTGAACCATTTCCTGCCCAACGATATCCCAGTAATGACGAAAAAAGAAGGGCGGAAATCCATCCGGCCCAGGAGCCTTATCCGGACCGAGATCCCATAGAGCCTGACGAACCTCCTCCGCACAAACAGGCCTAATTAGAAGGGCGTTATCCGAAGAGGATACCTTCCGGGTATCAAAACCTGGGTAACCGGAACCCCGTTGCCCAAACTTTCAGACCATCTTGATTGGAAGAAATGAAGAAGCTGAGAACGAATATGGTGAATATCCTCCTGATAATTTCCCTCAGCATCCACTAACCGCCGAATTCTGTTGGCTGCCCGCCTCTTCAGAGTAGCCTGATGGAAGAATCTGGTATTACGATCCCCTTCACGAATCCATTGAACTCTGGATCGTTGCCTCCAATATAACTCTTGCTGTCGAAGAAGGAAGTGATGACGAGCAAGATTCTCTCGCAACAAGGAGAGATCAGAGGCCAATAGAAATCCATCGAGGTCCTCCTTCGACTGAATGGCGCAAATAACGGATTCAGCCTTCTCCACTTGCCTGACTAGATCCCCAACCTCCAGTCTATTCCATCTGGAAAGTCTGCGACTGGCCAAAATAAGACGACGTGAAATCCGATAGGCTGCATTACCCCTGATGGGAAGGTGCCAGATCTGGGAAATGATAGTCCGAGCAGAAGAGTGGACCGTCCAGAATCGTTCAAATCTAAACTGTTTCCTCTGATGAAGAACAGCCTCCAAGGAAATCAGAATAGGGCAGTGATCCGAGGCAATCCTCGGAAGGTGAGTGACAGTAACAGCTGGGAATTTTTGGAGCCACTGAGGAGTTGCCAGAGCTCTGTCAATTCTCTCCCATACGCGAGCTGTCCCCTGACGGTTATTGCACCAAGTAAATTGAGGTCCCGAGTACCCAAATCCATCAGCCCAGTGGATCCAATGAATGATCTAAATTCATTAATATCAGCTGAATTGGTAACTGGCCTACCCCTCTCTTCTCATTAGCTTCGATAATACAGTTGAAATCACCAGCAATAATGGAAGGAATTCCTTGAGCTATGAGGGAAGTCAAATCGGACCAGAGAGTACGATGCTCACGGTAATCCGTACTGGCATAGACTGCCGATATGATCCAGGGATCAGAATTCCCTTCAGAGACAGCAAGATCTATTTGTTGACTACTTTGATGGAAAGCTTCAATCGTGACGGCTGAGTCACGCCAAACAGCCAAAATACCTCCAGACTGCCCCACAGCCTCCACCGCATATGAAGACCAGGACCGGACAATCTGCCTCTGAAAACGAACCAGACTTTCACCTGACAGCCTGGTTTCTAAAAGAACACATATATCAAAGTTATGTATCTGAATCAATCTACTAAAAGAGGAACGGAAAGAAGGCTTATTAGCTCCTCTAACATTCCAAATTAAAATCTTCATAGATTAACTGGAATTATCTAGGACCACCTCCTGGTCCTCTACCATCTCACTGTCAGCATTCTGAAGAGAGCTGTCCTGCAGGGCAACAGAATCTGCCTCATTGAGACTTGAACCCTGGCCCATAAGGTTTACATCATTACCCTGACCCTCCTGGTCTGCAGGCCTTTCAGGATTACTATGATGCAGCACCTGAATCGGTTCCAAGCAGCAAAGAGACTGGGCCAGTTTTTGTAGGCAAGGATTGATATCCACTCTACATTGGCCAAATTTCCTTATCTTTCCCTTTTTTCTTTTCCAGTTTGGAAATAGATCTGGGGGGCAGACCTTCAACAGTTCGCGCCCGCTTAAGAGGCCCCGAACCCTTCACCCTAATTTCCACCTGGCCATCATCTTTAGGATCCAAAGCCAAGGAAGCAAACAGATTAACTGATATTAGGGATTGGGAAGACAAGGAAGCAAACGGATTAACTGATATTAGGGATTGGGAAGAAAAAGATTCAGAGAGGCCACTGTGATTCACTTTGATTTTTCCCTTCACTGAATCTACTGAAACGGCACGCTGGATGGAAATCGGCACGGCCACCAGAGGCATTGGATTCAGCTTCCTTCCCTTAGCCAACGTCTTCTTCCTCTGAGAATTGACATTGAATCACCATCCGCCAAGGGAATTGGCACTGCCACTGAAGCTGAAGCAGGGCAATCCGATCTCTCTCCCGGCTTACTGCAATCAGAAGCAAAATTCCCTGAACCATAAGATTTCTTCGTCCCATCTTCACCGGGGTCTTCCATCCATCCTTCAATCTCGTCTCCGTAGAACCAGGCAGAGGAGAAGAGCGGGGACCAGAGGCACATACTGAGATTGACGCAGGGGATCTCAGCTTGCCTCCGTTGACGAACTGCAGCCAACCACGATCCGAAGACGAAGCTGCTGATAGATCCTCCGACTCAACCTTGGCCTCCGGCGCACAGGGTCCCTCCAGATGCAAAGACCCACACTTTGGGCAGAATCCTTCCAAGGATTCGAAGACGAAAGGCTGCCAAAAGGGACCTCTCAGGCCCTGAACCCTAGTCCCAGGACGGAGGGGACGACAGAGGTTAACACGCAGAGCCACCCTAGCGTACCCTCCCCTGTTCCTTGACGCCGTCGCAGCATCAACAAAGCAGAAAGATCCAGCTTGCTCCGAGATGGACCTGAGGAATTCCTCCTTCCAGAACTCCATAGGCAGGCTAGGCAATCTCATCCAAACCAGTGCTGAGGAGATGGATTGCTCGTTCGGAAGAAATCCGGGCGCCATGCTTCAGTACCAATAATCTGGCCATTTATCACCCATGGCCGATTAAGGACTAAATCAATTGCCTGAGAGTCTTCAAATCGAAATAGATGACAACGGAACGCCAAGGAGACTGGGACGATGCCTCCAGCGATCCCAGCTCGCCTAAATTCCCGGATATATGCTTCAGCCGGCACCCAACGAGAGAAGGAACGGGCCATGACAACATTCTGCTTCCATCCCGCCGCCTCCTCTTCCAGCTGAGGAACCGGGATCTGAACAACCTCCGGAAAGATGGACTCCATCATCACCACCTCCGACGAAGAAGGAGAAGAGGAAACCCATTTGAAGCCGGAAACCGGAGCAGATCGCCGGGGCAAACGATCCTTCTCAGCCAAATTCGGAGCCATGGAAAGGAGGAGGAAGTCGAAACGACCGAAGGAGGAGAAGCACTCACCCAGCCGACGGAGATCGCCGGAGATCAAGGAAGATGAAAGCCGGAGCACGAATCTAAAAGCAAACCCAGCGAGCGAACCAGGGAACCTCGCGCACGATTTTTAAAGCAAAATCAACCTCTAGCTTAGTTTTAGCCTACAGTAGCTTTTAAAAGAACAAACACAAACAGCTGGATAGATGAATATATACTATAAAGTATCCATACGGTCATTTTCTCGTTATAAAAGCTTTTTTTTCTATTTAATTACTAAATAGTTATAAAATCCATAATATTTCAGAAAATACCATGATAAAATAATAAAAAACTTGGACAAAAGCTTCACTGTTACAAACTCTAAAAGCAAAAACTTTACTAGCAACGGTAATGCCAAGCAAGTCTCAGGTCATTAATGTTCTTCTCCATTTATTTTCATAAGAGTTTCAGAATTATATCGTTTTTTTTTTTTTAATTTAAAGATCAAATAACTACACAATCTATGACTCATTAAATTTGCCATGCATGGTCAGTGCTTGTCAATCCTCTAGGGGCATTATTAACTTGTTTTTGGAATGGATTAACCAGTGGCACTATTTGAGCGTTTAAATGGTTGATTTTCAAAGCCACACTTGCTGCAAGACGGGGTCTCTTCTGGTTGGAATCAATCTCTAAAAAAAGTGACTTTCAAAAATTATCTTATTATATTTTTCATCAATCTCAGATTAATTTCAATCCACACCACATTATTGTCATTTTATATTATTGATCTTAATGTGTCTGATCATGCCACGTTAAGGCTAATGAACAAGATAACTGATGGAGACGAGGATTAGATGGGCAAAACCACTCGGCAGAGACTCTCGAGGCTCCCGTCTAATCCAGAGTCGGCCATTAGCCCTGACTTCAGAATCGACTTTCGGCTCCGATTTCAGAGCCGGCCTCCGAGACCAAGACCAACTCCAGAGTTAGCCTCCGAGACTAAGACCGACTCCAGAGTCGGCCTCCAGCCCCGACTCCAGAGTTGGCCATTAGCCTCGACTCCAGAGTCGGTCTCCAATCCCGACTTCAGAGTCGACCTTCGAGACCGGGATCGACTCCGAAGTCGGCTTTCAGCCCCGACTTTAGTATCAGCCTATAGCAGCCCCCCACGTGACTCGCCTAACACTTGTGACCGCCACGCGGCCCATCTGCCTCCTGCAATTGCACGTGGCCTCCGCGGCCACTGTCAGTTGCAGCGCATGCCCGACAAGATCAGGCCTACTAGTCGATGTGATGCTGTGCCAAGGGAGGGAAGGGGATGGCTGGCTGCCCTTGACATACTCAGAGGTGGTTGCGACCTATTCCTATCGGCCTTACCGCCTATCCTCGGCCAGACGAAGACGTTGTAAAATCAAAAATGGGTAAAAAAAAACTTTCGACCACCTTTGCTCATTACGAGAAAGAAGGATCTGAACTTCAAATTCTGAGCTGTCTTTTAGTTTACTGTTCATCACTGTTTCTTAAATTACCCACTTGAGCGTCAGAGGATCTCCATCGATGCAATCGGTCATTGGGGACTTTCTTGTAGGATTCTTGACCGAAAAAGGAGGAGACATCAAAAGATTTTCAAGCCACCCTCAACATCTTTCGGACTCTTGCCGTTCCTCGACGTTTAAGAAAAGTGATTTAGCGGCAACATATCTCAATACTTTTTTTTTCTTATTGGTTTCCACGCCATGGACTTTGTTTGATTTTAACGTGGAGATGCTACATATAATTTATCCAATCCTTCAAGTGAAGCCAAATTTAGCTATGAACCTATGAAGTTGTCTGATCTTTCAAGGGATTAGGCGATGATTTAAATAACTACCCTTGGACAAATCATTTTCATGATCCTATCAAGTTAGCTACACAAGTTTATTTTATGTTCTTTCATCTTACTTACTTTTTTTTTTTTTTTTCCTTCTAACTTTGTATTTCTTGTTGATTGTCTCTATCATGAGAAAACGTGTTACGTGCCTTCCAAAGTTATGCATCTCAACATAAGGAACTCGGTAGTTAAGGCATCAAAACAAGAACTCATCTTGATAATTTCAGCCAAATAAAGTGGTTAATAACCTCGTTGGTTCCTTGAAGCTCATGAAGTCACCTTATCGATCACTTATATTCAATCCACCCAAATACATATTTGAAAATTGAAAAGAATAAAATGCAACATGGTTTTAATATTAGTGTTTCCATGTATTAATTATTATCTCACATAACAACACACTACTCAAATTATGTATGAACGATAGATAACAAAATGAGTGATTAATTTGTTAAACACTTATACGATCAAGGCAGGGGCCTCAAACTACACAAACGATGAGCAAATCAATCGCTTTCCCTGGTCCCTCGAAAGGTCAGCCGCAAGCCCCTGGTCCTTTCGTTTCATTTAACCAGGCCAACGAAAAACATCTAACAAACGTGATGCTGACCGCGAGCCGACCCAATCAAAGCCCATGATATATCCATGCCATCAAACGCCATCCATCCCACCGTTGGATTTCAGCTGGGCCCCACGTTGTCAGCCGCCGGCGGTGGACAGGGAGGCCACGAGCGTCCATTTCCAGCTGGTCCATGGGGAATACCTTCATTGCCAACCTACTGACACGTGGCAAAGAAATCCGCTTCTACCCGTCCCCGATCTATAGCCCCATTTCCAAACGCACGTTTCGAATAGCAATCCGCTCCCAAGGCTGCTTGCTGCTCGGCGGACGTGGGCCTTTTCGAGGTGGAATATCCTGAGGCATATCTTATACCGATTATCTGGGAATTGGCCAATTGGCTGAGTGTGTAGAAACTATGTTGATCCAACGCCCAGGATTAGATGTCCGGCAAAAGGATCACGTGATTCGTTTTGTTTACGACATCACGACCGTTGGCTCGACCGTCGGCGGTGGGTATGATGTGCAGCCGGCTTAATTTAAGGGTGAGAAGAACCACAAGCCAATCAGTTATTTTTTATTTTCGCGCCACGTCCCCTTTCTCTCCTTTAGATTTATAAGGGGGAGTCGGAGGATTAGGGCACGGCATTGGTCAGGGAAGGCGGGCGATGGAGGCTGGACCAGGAAACGAGATTAGATCGGAATCGAAGCGATCTAGGTGAGGGTTGATACCAGCTCTCGTCGAGGGCTGCGTGAATTTGGGGGATTTGGTGCGATTGTTGGGGGGAATTGGAGATAAGGAGGTGATTGGAAGGGGGATTGGAAAGGGAATAGAAGGAGGAGGAGGGAAAGATTTGGGGTGATCCTGGCTACCTGAGCGTGGATGCTGTCGATCTTGGGGGGTCTCGTGGTTTTCTGAAGTTTGGGAGCTTTCCAATATTGGATTAAAAAGAGATACAGTGGAAAGCTGAGCATCTGTAGCTGGAACTACGGGAAGATTGTGGAATAAGTGGGCTATTCGGTTGAAACTCGTTGGAA
The DNA here is from genome assembly GCA_900491605.1 of Calamus simplicifolius. Lineage (NCBI taxonomy): Eukaryota > Viridiplantae > Streptophyta > Magnoliopsida > Arecales > Arecaceae > Calamus > Calamus simplicifolius. Next base: position 1,162,251 of record UESW01004020.1, read on the forward strand.
CGAGGGGAATTGCAAGAGATCGGTAGGAGGAGGCAAGTGCCAACGAGTGCAACTCATAGAATCGATCGTTTATATTCCAAATTTTAGGTATGCATACTTTCTTCTTTCGAAGATTGTTCTGTTTCCCCACGTTATTTGTTTTCTGGTGATTGCATCTATTTATTTATTTATTTTGGGGAATAGATCAGACACTCTTGCAGTTTTCTTATTTTTAATTTCTTCTAGTCTCCTTTAGCTGCTGTTATTGGAAAGAGTTCACTTGATGTGACTTGGAGTGACGTGACTCTGGCATCCAATAGATTCTGAATTTTGTGGGGCGGGGGTGGTGAAACCTAGGCAGAATTCCTCAGATTGTTACGCAGTGTGAATTTATGCATGATGGCCATTTTTTAGACCTAGCAGCAACACTATAATGGGTGAAATCTTCAATTGGTTGTTGTTGCATTGCGTTTTGCAGGGGAAATGGCCACATTGGTTGATCCCCCAAACGGCATGGGACACCATGGGAAGCACTACTTTTCCATGTGGCAAACCTTGTTTGAGATTGATACGAAGTATGTGCCTATCAAGCCCATTGGAAGAGGAGCTTACGGGGTTGTATGCTCATCCATAAATCGGGAAACAAATGAAAAAGTTGCAATAAAGAAGATCAACAATGCCTTTGATAATAGGATTGATGCACTTAGAACGTTGCGCGAACTGAAGCTCCTTCGGCATCTACGCCATGAGAATGTTATTGCTCTGAAGGACATCATGAGGCCAGCTAATAAGGGAAGCTTCAAGGATGTGTACCTTGTTTATGAACTCATGGATACCGATCTGCATCAGATTATCAAGTCCTCACAGGCACTTTCTAACGATCACTGCCAATATTTTCTCTTTCAGGTATGAAACCTCTAAATAAACCATCTAGAAATTCGTATTTTGAAAATAATTATTCCTACTTAAGATCATGGTATTTGAATTACTTGCCATTGGAAGAGAGAAAGGATCTATAAATGTCTACGTGATTAAAATTTTGTAGTTGATTTCTTATGTTGAGTCTTGAGACTAACTGCAAAGTGGTGGTTGATGGGAAGAATAAAAAATACTCTAGTGTAATGATCTATTAAAAGTTTTTAAGACATTAAGGCACTGTTTTTGATGCTTCCTATCACTTTTCCTTTTTTTCCATATCAAAGATGCGAGTTATGACCAGATTTGTTTCATGCAGCTGGTGTAACTGATACTCACTTTTAACAGTAAGTGGACATTCTGACTTGAGAGAATATTTATAGATAATTCTCAATTTTAATAGTGAGAAGACAATTTGATTTGTGAAGCTATTTGTCGGTTCAGGGTGACTAAATGGAAAGGAGAAGATAAACGAAAGGAGAGGGACAAAAAAAAGGAGAGAAAGGTGGAAATTCTCTAATGAAATATCCATATGTTCAATTTGTTATTTAACGGCTTTATATTCAGAGTGAAATGGTATCATAATAGTATCACATTTGCTTGGTTTCAGTATTCTGAGCTGGATGCTATTCGGCAATGTGGATGAGATATTGGGACACAATCAAAATCTAATTTTCATGATGATGTTTTGTCTTATATGATAAAATTATATCAAGTGTCAGTTGATTGTACATTATATTTATATTGTATGCCACATAATAAGATTTAAGTAACTTACCGCTGATCATGCGTGAATAGTTGTGGAAGATTCATTAGTTTGATCGCGGTTTCCCTAATTTTTACTATTATTGGGTTGTTATGAAGTGCAATTATTACTTGGGCCTCAATTAACAAGATTTTGATCCATTAGTTATGATATAAAATATCACCTTTGAACAGTCCAATGGAGAACATTGGCCATTTAGTGTTATAGGTGGGCTTTGTAATGATATTATTAAAATTATAAATTGTGGTGGACTTGTTCCAACCAGCCAAATGCATGATTCTTCCTTTCTCTTGTTCTTATTATCTTCCATCTTCCTTTCTAATTGCTCATAGTTTCCTTAATAGTCCAAACACTTCTTTATCTTTTGCTTGTATTCATTTTAGGTCTTTTTAAATTTCTAAGGGAGTTATCTTCCAGTTTTGTGTAGAATATATTTAGTTGTTTTAGCTTTTAAGGCTTCAGTTATACAACGAAGACCTTTAGATGCTCTAGTTAGAAAGAGTGATCTTTTAACAATTCATGGTAAGGATAGAGTTATATGTAGATCTAAACTAAAATGGATAGAAATAATTAAAAAAATATAACTATTTATAATTTGAATGCTGATTTAGTCTTGAATAGAGCAGAGTGGAGGCAGATTCATGTAGCCGACCCCATGTAGTTGGGAAAAGGCTTAGATGAGTTGAGTTGAGTTGAGTTGAGCTTTTAAGGCTTCATAATGCCCCTGTCCATGATAACTGTATCAACATGGTTCTAGTCAAGGTTCTAAAAGTCGAGACATGGGCATGTACTGATCACTGGCAAGTATGCTACATGCCATAGTTAGTAAGATTGAGATATATTGTTATGCATGGCTATAAGTAGAAATAGGGTGAAAAAGAAAGGTGTAAGAACGTCACTGAACCATGCACGCAGTGGTACAGCATTGATCTTAAGCTAGTTTGTCCATGAATGGCTCATGAAAGAGTGCTGGTTACTTATCCCTGGCTGAACATGCTGTTCTGCCCGGTTTTTAAATCCTAGGTTCTAATCTTTATGCCATCCACATATCTACATGTCCACTGTAACCATATCACATTTTCCTTTCCACAAAACTCTGGTGTTGAACCAACCCAAATTCTTTCTTTCTATTAATTTTTAATTAACACATTTGTGCTCTACATGAGATATTTTTGTTGTGTGAGGATTTTCTCTTCAATTTCCATGCATGGAGGCTCTTGTGAAGTGAAGGATATGTTATGCAGCCCCAAGAAGGTTTAAATATGTTGGGTTGCCTGTTATGTTTATGTACATATGTGCTTTTATTTCCTCTTTTTGTCCAAAATTTGTGTTGTTGGTAAGGTTGGACTTGACATCTTTATATTTTAGAGAAAGTATAGTCCTAAATCGAGTGGAATGGAGGTAAAAGATTCTGATAGTCAATCCCAACTAGTATGGTTTTGTTCCCCTGAAGTTCATATTATAATAAGAGAGTAGTATGTTCCTGGATCATAACCTGGTAGTTAAATAGCATGGAGCCACTAAATAACTTCAATATAATGTTTATGAAGACCATTAAGGAAATTTTGGAAGCCTTATCAATGATAGTGCCAGTCCATGTCCATCCATGCTGGCTAGCACATACTATCCTTGGCAATAGAATCACCTTTGGCACAAGCCAGCTTAGCACCTCAACTCAACTCATCTAAGCCTTTTCCCAACCACATGGGGAGGCCAACAGAGCACCTATTAGCTTATTTCTTTTAATTTTAGCATCATATCACATGACAGTGTATCATGGTGGAACAATAAAGTTTCTTTATTATGACTTAAGTAACATATGTTTGAAATTTAGAAATAGTCTCTCCACTTGTGAGGGTAAGGTTGCATACACTTGTTTTCCTTAGGCCCCACAATGGTAGGATTCTCATGCATTGGGTTGTCTTTTTTGTAATGTATGCTGCATGGCACACACTTGTTGCACCAACCAGTGGCTGGCATGCCCACCAACACTAGAACCGTAAATCTTGGTTCTTATCAGGTAAAATTTTTCAACATATATTTGACTCATCTTGATAAAATCACATTTGTAACAATAATATCGATTGTTAACCTAGCAGTGTGTTTGTTAACAGTCTGTTTGAGTTGGATTTCTCTCCATAATGATGCACCAAGTAAACAAATTAATGAATTTTATGCTTCCAAAATCATCATATGGTTGCATTATAAGTATACAAATATGTTTACCCTCAGGCTTACTGGCTATGAAGCATGCCCCTCCTTATGCAAGCATTGTCATTTGCATAGCATCTAAATTGGATCATCCTATATTTCTTTTGGTTATAGCTGCTTTTAGAAGTCTTGGAGGGTATTGCTTTTGCTAGAGTCCTGGTTTCCCTGTTATTGGTCATGGGATGAAGATGTCTTCTTGTTGTTGGCTTATTTTGATATCAGCTGCTGTTATTCTGCTCTATATCTACAGGTGGGAGAGAAGGTAAATTGAGATATACATGGAAACTTAGCATGATGGTAGTGTTATTTTTGATGATTAGTCTGGTTCATAACAGCATCAGATCTGCATCTTTCAGTACTTACTGAGGTGAACACGCAATCATCTTGTTGACAGAAGATTTTATGAAGCTTCAAACATTGCTGGGCTATCAACTTGATTGGGTGATCCTAATTCTCAATTGCTGCTTTGCTTTTAGATGGTATAGATTATTTTCTCAATATTTGGATGCTAACAAACAATTCTGGAAAGGTCATGATACAAGGAATTGACTGAAGTGATTTTGTAAATTTGCTACATTGAGCTCTAGAAATATAGAACATAAATGTTGGAAGAGAAGGATTACACTTCATTTCCTAGAATGACTTGTTGTGGAGCCACATTAGCGCAACTGGTTAAAATAGGAAAAATGTCTATTGAAGAACGAGAAGCAAATAACTTCCAGCATCATGTGGTGAGAGGCTTTAGAGCTGAGGTCCATGAGACCTATTTGCCAAAGTGGTGTGAGCAACGTACATGCATATTTGAGCTATATGCATGCAGACATGAAAGTTGTTAGTTGGTTCCATAAGTTATCGACTTTTCCTAATGCTGCAAGGCTAATGTCAGCTTTTTGATGCTCTAGTTGTGATTCTTGATTTGCCTATGCTGGTTGCTTCTATTCACTTTGTGGTTAGTCCTAAGTGTTTGTCGTTTCAGGTTCCATGAACTCTACTGCAGCTCCTTTATAATTCAACATGTGCTCCTGTAGCATGATGAGCCTCTCGTAGAAGAAGTCACTAAAAATTGATACTTCTCTTATAGTATAGATGAAGTTGGTGAAGAGTCAAGTTGGAGATGAACATTGACAAAGTTGAGCTATGGACTCATTAGTGGGTGGAAGTTAATGATGTAGCATTGATGCTAAGTATAATCTTTGCCATTTGAAGTTCCTTTAGCTTCCAGTTTTGCTTATCCATCTAGTTGTCTTAGCTATAGATTCCATGGAGAAGTTGAATGAGCAAAAACAGGAAATAGTCAATGCATTGATGGCCAAGATACAACACCATGAGCACTTCTTTGAAATTGGCATTCAAAACCAAAAGATCATGCCAATTGACAGTTTATTGACCTTGGATCTTGTCCTCAAATTTCGTCATTTTGAGGGTTAATGGGGAGGCCAGAAGTGGAAGCTTACTTTTCTAGGACGTTTATTTTCATAGGCCAATTAAATATATTTGCGTGGTTGTGCTGTCTATTTTCGGCAATTTTGGGGGATTAGTGATATTATTATTTTTGGTAAATTTTGCAAGGGCTTACTTAAGATTCATCATACTAGTGCATATTGCCCTATATTAGATGTGTTGTATTGTTCCAAAACTAAACTGAGACTTAGCATGACAAGTTGTACTACATGTACCAACACTATACCAATATGGTACTCCAATAAGATCCTATGCACAGAGATTGCAAACCTTGGGCTCATCTGTATAAGGTGGCTTAGGGTTGGTTTAAAGGTAGACTTCAATTTTAATCAATGCAATTTGCATGAAGTATTTTCTTCCACTTTTTCTTTATCTCTATTCCTTATGCTTCTATTTCCCAACTAGGGGTGAACATAATTTCGAGTTAATTGAAAAACCAAACTGAACCAATATAATTCGGTTCTTTTTTTTTTTGCAATTCGATTTGGTTCATTTTTTTAAAAAAAAGAAATTTAGTTATTTGGTTTGGTTTGGGTTTTTCAGGATTAAAACCAAAAAAATTGAACTGAACCGATTTTTTATATATACTTATTTACTCTTTCTAATCCTAAGGTTTGCTTATGTAAGGAACAATATTTTGATTTATTTATGTAGCATTTTAAATTATACAAATTTATTTTTTTATTGATTTTGAAAAAGTTTATACTGGATTTAAAATTATAACAATTTATTTTAAATTATTCAAAATTTTGATTTTAAATTATCCTTGATTTTGGGCTTAAAGCCAAACAACAGGCCTTTAACCATTTTAGTCTTTTCTTTGTAAGGTTTTTGAGCTTAAATCCCAAACAAAAAGCCTTATTTCTTCTGTTTTCAGGTTTTTGAGCTTAAAGCCCAAATTAATAGGCCCAAAACCAAAAAGGAAAAGTTTTTGTGCACCGCCTTCGATGCATAAAGCTGCGCACCGGGCGCGCGTATTGGCCGCGCGTGCGTGCGGGATGCGCTACGGCCTGGGCCGTGGCACGGGTGCGCGGCCAATGGCCGCACCCGGTGCACGGCTTGTGCACAAAGTCTTTTCCAACCAAAAAATAGACCAAACCGAATTAACATATTCAGTTCTGTTAATTTGTTTTTTTTTATACAAAAATCAGTTCGGTTTGGTTATTAATTTTAAAAAATTCAGTTTGTTCGGTTTTATAAAATTTTTGAACCGAATCGACTGAATGCTTATCCCTCCTCCCCACAGCACATGGGTAAGCTTCCTTCACTTATCAAGTTCATTACATTTAGTTAATACTCATCAAGGATTTTATAATTATTTAGATACCAAATAATCTCTTGGAACACTATGGATTAATTATATACTTTTGTTAAGCACATCTCAAACAAAATTCAAGTCTCTTTAGAGGTTAAAGAGCACAATATTAATGAATGAATCTAGAGCTGTCTTATGTCATGACTTTAGCTGAGAGTTCTCTTGACTTGGTCTTCCAAATGTTATCAAATCTTGCCCTTAATGTCATATATATAACTCCTTTGGATTCTTCAATGCTGTACGAATGTTGACAATGCCACTGAAGAGATATTCTTTTTGGCACTTAAATTTACATTGCTGCTCAAAGCTTATACCTTGCAATTACTATATGTTGTCTAGATGAGTTCTCAAAAGAATAGAACCAATGTGTTGGTTCAAGTTATATCAATGAGATATTATTTGTTAAGTAAGAATATCAGATCTCCAGTTCTACATGCATGTAGAATTCACATTCAGATAGACAACCCACAATTAAGACAGCACGACATGAAAGTTGTTTCCCTTTAAAATTTCAAGATCCCTTTTGTTGTTCTGCTTATTTGTATGACATTAAGCACAGACAGAAGGAAATAAGAGTGGTCATGGCACCAAATGAACAACATTGACTATGTTGTATATGTGCAGCACTAGGACATGCATTTCCAAAAGGGTGCAGCTCTAAGACTAAAACAACAGGACAATAAAAAGAGCAGCATAATGAAAAGGAAGAAACAAGAAATAAAATGGGACCAAGGAGAGTGAGGGCACTAAGATGAAGATTGTATACTTTGATGCAATTAATTGGGTACACACCTCGCAATGTTAGTATATGAAGGTGACTCCCTAAGCATTCAGAAATGCCTAGATGCCTCTACAAGGGCAGATATTTATCGAGTTGTTACTAAATGGTTTGGAGTATGTAAGTTAGGAGTAAGAATAGAATTTAATGATGGCAGGGTTAGTCAAACCATCCTGAATTAAATTGAATTGGCTTAGAATCGGGACAGTTCAACCTTTAGATTCGATACAGGGGGCGAACCACTCTGAATCGTCCGTACTAATCTCATATTGATATGCTAAACTGAACTGCCTAGTTTGGTCTAATTCAGGACAGTTCATGAGTTGGGGTCTTTTGGTCTCCTTGACTAGTACACCATCGATTTAGTATAGTTCGCTTCGTACTGAACTATACTGGTCTGATACCAAAACAGTACTGATTTCCAATATGATGAACCTTGAATGGTGGTAATGATGAGTTTAATATTACTCATAAATAATTGTGGTATGAAATTAGAGAATTGCATGCATGTGATATAGCAGTAGCTCAAGTACCATAGTTTTATAAGCCATGTTTCAATATTTGGGTTTTATTGACTCCAAATGATTAAGTTAAAGGCTAATAATCAGGAAATTTTCAGGCATAAATCCCAAAAGCAAATGAACATGGTGTTTATAAAGATCTCAATCCTTTAGACTTGCTATAGCTGTTAAAGCCAATTAGAGTACATGATTATGTATCCACACTAATTACAACTAAAACCTCTTTCCTTATTGATTGCTTAAAAATCACCTTAGCATTTTTAACTATCTGCAGTCGCAGTCTAGACAATCATGTGTGTTATGAGATTTTCAAGGAAATGCTGATGATATGGGTAAGAATACCACCAGGACAGTCTTCATTTTAGCTTAGAAGTAGTAGTAACATAGTTAATTATTGGGAAAGCAAGAGGATTGCTAGTGGTGCCTTTGATGGGTTTGTCCTTGTTCATACCAAGCTTTTTTAAAGCTACAAAAGCAGGTTTATAAAGCTACAAATTCTAGAACAGAATTTCACATCTCTCTTGCTAAAAAATAAGGTAGCCGCTGCTTCAATTCTCCTGCAGTAGTAGCCTTCCAATTTTGTTGTTTTCTTGCGTTATTTGTTGCTTATATTTCACAATTTGACTTAGCATCAATGTTGTTTCTTTTCTTTTTATTTTTTGGCATGGGGGGGGGATGGGGAGGGGGGGGGGGTATGGATGGGATCCCATCAAATTCATTAAGAAAATGAATCAAGCACAAGTGCACTGAATCCCAAGGATCCAAGAGAACAAAGGAGAACTAGGAGTCTGGAGGTGTGGGGTGGGTAGATTTCCAGTAATAAAGGCTAAGACAGCACTCTGCTCAACCCATGATGGATTCCAAACTGACATCTATCCAAGGTGTGCGACCACATTGCCTTCCTGATATCTTCCATCTGTTTCTCCTTGTCATTGCAGATCCTTAATTTTTGTTCTAGCCAAACACTTGTGGTAATGCAGCCACTAGAATGTGCCACACTAGGTGGGCTTCTCTTTTAGCAGTGATGCTTTCCAATACGACCATAATGAAGCGATAAGTAGAGCTCTATTTCTGATTCCCCAGCCACTAAAAGATTCTTTTGAAGTTGTCTTGGGAATTAACATTTAACAAAAAGATGCTCTACAGTTTCTTCCTGAATTCCACATAGAAAACAGCAGGAGCCTGCATTAATGTTTCTTCTAGTTAGATTATCCTTTGCGATAAATATTAAGTTGATCTAGACAAGATAAAATGCGAGAAGTTTGCCGCTATTGTGGTTTTTTTTTTCCTTTTTCTTAGTTGTGAAGTAAATACAGCGGCATTTGTTTCTCTATGCCTTTTGTCAGCTTGCCATTTTATTCTGAAACTATTAGCCATTACCACCATTACAGAAGTACAAGTTTGGAAAGTGAAATTTAACTGTTTGCTTGCTACTCGTGTCAGGAAGCTCTCTGAGAAGTTTTTGCCCTTTGTTCATATGCTGCTTGTATGGTAATGACATACATATAATCCTTTTTGCAATTTTTAGTTGCTACGAGGACTGAAGTATCTCCACTCAGCAAACATACTCCACAGAGACTTGAAGCCTGGGAACTTGCTAGTGAATGCAAACTGCGACCTCAAGATTTGTGATTTCGGTTTGGCTCGCACCAGTAATGGGAAGAACCAATTTATGACTGAATATGTTGTGACCCGCTGGTATCGAGCCCCTGAGCTGCTCCTTTGCTGTGATAACTATGGCACCTCCATAGATGTATGGTCTGTGGGTTGCATCTTTGCGGAGCTACTTGGCCGTAAGCCCATCTTTCCAGGTACCGAGTGCCTCAACCAGCTCAAGCTCATCATCAACGTTCTTGGCACCATGAATGATGCTGATCTTGGTTTCATTGATAACCCAAAGGCACGCAAATACATCAAGTCCTTGCCATACACCCCTGGTATTCCTCTTGCTAATCTTTACCCCCATGCCAATCCATTGGCCATTGACCTGCTGGAGAAGATGCTTGTTTTTGATCCATCGAAAAGGATCAGTGTCACTGAGGCACTGGAACACCCATACATGTCTCCTCTTTATGATCCAAGTGCCAACCCTCCAGCTCAAGTCCCTATCGATCTTGACATTGATGAAGATCTTGGAGAAGACATGATCAGAGAGTTGATGTGGAGGGAGATGCTTTATTACCACCCGGAAGCTGCTTCAGCAAACTCGTAAGAGCCTTTACTTGTTTCTAGAAGGAAACCAGAAGCTTGGTTGGACTGGATGTTGGTTTTGTTTTTGTTGTTTTAGATATGCTCAACAGACAAGATCTGTAAATATGCTTGTGATGCATGCACACAATATGTGGTCTGAAAAACTTTCTTTGTATAATTTTGATGCTTGTATGTGTAATATTATGTTGCAGCGGCAATCACTTTCTCAATTATGTTGACCATTTTTGAGGTTTTTAAAGTGTACAGAAGTGCTAAACATTACTTAATTTGCCAGTTAATGCATAGATTTGAAAAAATTTAATTGCATTATATATTAATTCCATAAAATGATTCTTTGAGTAAGAATGCAATGATTCTTATCCTTATCTGGCATAGAAGCCTAACCTTGGGTATTCACAATAAAAAAATGATGCTGCTGCAACTGCCTATGATTTTATTGTTTACAATAAAATGGGAAATTAGATTACCGAGCAAGGTGTTTTGTCCCTTCTTTTAGTAAATGCAGAAAGTTGATATTTGCCTCAAATCTAAGGGCCCTGGAACTACTCCTGGGCTGCAACTTGTGAACAGCACTGGAAATGCACAATCTACACAATGTTCTTCTGGTAGAGAACAAAGTTTTGGAAGAAATTGTAATAGTTAGATCAAATGATATTATGCAATCAGCTGGGTGCCAATGATTCTGTAACTTTAAATTATTGACCCATGAGACTACATTTTTTCAGAAAAAAAGCGTATGATTACAAGAAAGAAAATCTAAAGGCCATAACAATCATTATCTAGATTCTCAAATTTTACTTACGTTGGTCATGTGAATCTACGTCTTTGATATACTGTAGGTGGCAGGTGTGTGGCTTGTTGTCTCTGGCACTAGTCAAGTGCTTAGGTGGTCACCAAGAGGTCAAGGTGGTCTGAAAATAATAAATCCAAGAAACTAATAAAAATACAAAGAAAAGTTAAAGGACATATTGTCCAAGAAGCGGAACATAAGATATTAGCTGTAGTAACTCAATATAAGTATCATCTTGGTAACATGTAATACTGACACGTAAGTATATCAACTTTCATGCTAAAATTTTAAGCAAAAGGTAAATTCAGTTGCCTAGATGGCTAATAAGTAAGCCCTGTCTAGGTGGCAAATGTTGCAGTTCTCTAAAATATTGATGCCGATCTAGGGTTGTACTCTGCCCCACATGTGAATTCTATGTTTTGGCAATCTTTAAATGCTTTTCACCACTTATATTAAGAGTATCTTGGTATATTTTTAACACAGTTCAAGTAGGTCTGGCTCTCCTTGCTAGACTTTTGTTTCACATTCCAGTTGTGCAATCCTTTGAATAGGATTCTCAAAACATGCTATCATCACCATCATCATCCATTCAGTGTTCTCCATTGGGGTCAGCTGTGGAAGAAAGCTCTAATTTGATCGGTCAGCTGTGGAACAAAACTCTAATTTGATCACATTCCATTGATTGATTCAGCAGTGTTTTACGGTTGGTTATCAACCTGAAATCTTGAAGACCATCTTCTAAGGAACCCAAATGAATTTCTAGCCAGGGCAACTTTAGGCAAGAACGGTCCTGTCAAGAAGCTTAAAAGGGCCAGTTGGGGGTGCAACCTAGGAGTGGTCATTTATAATTCCATGGACCTGGAAAGAGTGTAGATTTAGTAATTGCTTCCGTCTATAAGGCATATATCAGCACCAAAATGTCATGTCAAAAATCAAATGGAGTCTTAAAGGGCCTAACAAAAGTTGTGGAGATAAAATTAAACTGTAGCACAAACTAAATGAATAAAGATAGTGACTGTTTCTAAGTTTATATAGTTTGCAGGAAATGATGTGCTCTATCATATGGTTGTTCCATCAATTCTCTTACCCATCAATATCAGACACCAACAGAATCTGACGCTTGCTAATTTTCCTATAGAAACTATAAAAAATGATTGTTTCAAATGAAGCTTATATATGAATCCAACATCTTATTTATTGACATGAGAAGCTTCAGGGGCTATCGAAGGTTTTGGGATAAGATCTGCCTTGGGGTGCACATAAAGTCAGCTTCCCTGATTCGAGTGATTTATTGATCCCATTATCTTTTTGCCTTGTATTTTCTTCTCCATGTTTCGTATCGGAATGCTAGCTAGGTTCATCAAATCATACTAGCTTCAGCAAAAAGATCCCATTGGGTAGAAATCTTAGTTATTCTCTGCATGATATCAGGGAATCTCATTCTCGTAGCTTGTAGCGTTTGCACGCAGGCACTTACGAAGCTTTCTAGCATAATCATTGTCATCTTTGTGAAACCAACATGCTTGATCTCTTGTTGTGATGCCATTCTGTTTCACAGGCACCACCGAACCTGAAATATTATGACCAAAATTACGACCAAAATCGCCTCTCTGAAGAAGTTTTCACGAATTATGCATTGAATTCTTGAAAGGATTAATTTGCTTATTTTGCAATCATTTTTTCAGTCTGATGTTTCCAAATTTACCTTCTATTCATTTCTATAAGTTTATTAAACAAGTCTGCTAGATTTCAGTTTCATATCATATGATATTCTACTTCTGTCTGCAATTATTAGCCACTTGTGGTGCATGTGAGATTTGAGAAAGGAGAGGTTGTGATGGGTGAGAACAGAAGAGGCGCTTGGGGAAGGTTTGTGATCCTTCATGAGGCTGGTTGATGGTTGTGATCGTGGACGAGGGAAAATGAAGCTTCGTTAGAGCAATATGACCGAGAGTTCTGGAAGCATTGAGTAGTGCTTTTCTAAGTGGCTGTGATCTCATTGCACAAGCGCAGACAGAGAGGGAGGGAACCCTCTTTCAAGAAGCTTGAAGCAGAACCCTCGTTCCCATGCATCAAATTGCGAATTCTAGTCTCTGTTTACTCTGCTGTTTCCTTTTGAGTTGCCTATCTTTTTTCTCACTGATCCCTTGATAGCCCACCCAAGCATGAGCCCAGAGGTGGAATCTTTGCAGAGCCGACGCCGAGGATTTCTGAAAAGATGGTGCATGTGCAGCAGGTGTTTCTTTTATTATAAATTATGGTCGTAAAGTTCCTTGATGAAACCTTGGGCACGAAGCTTCACATTTCCTTGGGAAAGAAGGTAATTTTCTACAAGGAATTGACTCTATGGCTTACTGGTAACACCAAAGAGTCAGTGGAGGACATAACCTTTTCGCGCATTGCCTCTTGTTTTGATAGTATGGGGAAACACTAACTGGTGCATAATGTTCTTTATATATATATATATATATATACACGCCGGGGGGAGGGGGCTGGAGCGTGGTGTAAATGTTTGCACTTTCGCATGGCTTCTTGGTTTCTCCTACTGCGGGGCACATGAAAGACGATCGATAAAGCATTGCGAGACGTAGAAGCTGTGAGCGTGATGGTTTCTAAAGCTGATAGACACCAACTTTGTGCAGTCTTTTTCAGGAAGGAACTGTGCAAGAAGAGTATCTACAAGACGGCACTGCATATGTCGACACAGCATCACACCTTAATTAACATGTCTGATAATGAAGTGGGGAATGATGCTGTGAAGTGAAACAAAGAGTAGTAGCCCTGTGGTTTCAACGTCAGAGTTGTTGGTAATATCTCTGTGAGACAATTAGGATGATTTTGGATATCATATATAAGAGCTTTAGACTCCGGTTATATCGCCTAGAATTTCTTCCGATTCTATAGACTATGGTTCTGATAATGAGCATGTGGAGCATCCTTAATTTGATGTCTGATGTCAGCTGTCAGGCACCGAAGAAACAATTCAACAAGCTAGAACAATCGGCAGACATTTCCTTCTGGAAATTTTCAAGATTTTTCAAGTCTTGAACTTGTTGAAATACCCATGTATTTTGAGATCATGGTTGGGAGGCGAAAGATGCCCCCCAGACCAATCAGAGAGATCCTCTTCTAGAGATCTAGAGCTCATGTTCGTGGAACCGTAGAACAGGTATTACTCACTGCTCCGACGATGGCCCCCTTCCTGGCGCGCCAATCTGTTGATGCAGAATCACCAGTCTCGTTTTTTTTTCTTTCTTGTTATGAGATCTCTTGCTGAAGGAAGAGAGAGTCCTCCCAGAACCCTCTTCTCCTCCTCTTATCCCCTCTCGAGCTTTTTTTTTTTTTTTTCTGGATCCATAGGTCTACGTGTCAGATAAACGTTTTTTCTAGCCCAGCGTCCGCCACGTGGTTATTCATCGGTGATTAATAATAAAGCTATTCAGAAACTTGCTCATGAAGATAAGGATCTTTATGTTGATCTTGGTTATCCCAAGGGAATGTCAGGGTTAGTGGGAATGTCAGAGTCAGAGAAAAGGTATCTGGCCCTAAAACAGGAGCTCAGTATTTCTTTTTCTAGATGAACGGCGATGTTCCAGTGTTTGTCTTATTCGAAACATTTAAAGCGTCATGATGCTTAATAATTCTCGATCTCTGTTCCGGACACGACAGCTCCTCGTGTTTAGTGCTTCTGATACGAGAATTATTTCAAGATTGGGGGCTGCCTAGGACTAAGGGCCGCCCAGACCCTGGGGGCCGCCTAGGACTAGGGGCCATCCGGGCTCTGGGGGCCGCCTAGAACCTGGGGGCCGCCTAGGACTGAGGCCGCTCAGACTTTGGGGGCCGCCTAGGACTAGGGGGCCGCCCAGGACCTAGGGGCTGCCTAGGACTAGGGGCCGCCTAGGTCCTGGGGGCCGCCTAGGACCGGAGTCGCCCAGACTCTGGGGGCCGTCTAGGATTGAGGCCGCCCAGACTTTGGGGGCCGCCTAGGACTAGGGGGCCGCCCAGACTCTGGGGGCCGCCCAGGCCCTGGGGGCCGCCCAGACTTTAGGGGCTGCCTAGGATGAGGCCGCCCAGACTTTGGGGGCTGCCTAGGACTATGGGGCCGCCCAGACTCTGGGGGCCGCCTAGGCCCTGGGGGCTACCTAGGACTGGGGCCGCCCAGACTTTGGGGGCCGCCTAGGACTAGGGGGCCACCGAGGACCTAGGGGCCGCCTAGGACTAGGGTCACCCAGACTCTGGGGGCCGCCTAGGATTGAGGCCGCCCAGACTTTGGAGGCCGCTTAGGACTAGGGGGCCGCCCAGGCCCTGGGGGCCGCCTAGGACTGGGGCCGCCCAGACTTTGGGGCCGCCTAGGATTGAGGCCGCCCAGACTTTGGGGGCCGCCTAGGACTAGGGGGCCGCCCAGACTCTGAGGGCCGCCTAGGCCCTGGGGGCTGCCTAGGACTGGGGCCGCCCAGACTTTGGGGGCCGCCTAGGACTAGGGGGCCGCCTAGGACTAGGGGCTGCCTAGGACTGGGGTCGCCCAGACTTTGGGGGCCGCCTAGGACTGGGGGCCGCCTAGGCCCTGGGGGCCGCCTAGACCGGGGTCGCCCAGACTCCGGGGGCCGCCTAGGCCCTGGGGGTCGCCTAGGACTAGGGGCCGCCTAGGCTCTGGGGGCCGCCTAGGACTGGGGCCGCCTAGACTTTGGGGGCCGCCTAGGACTAGGGGGCCGCCCAGACTCTGGGGGCCGCCTAGGACCTGGGGGCCGCCCAGACTTTGGGGGCCGCCTAGGACTAGGGGGCCGCCCAGGACCTGGGGGTCGTCTAGGACTAGGGGGCCGCCCAGGACCCGGGGGCCGCCCAGACTCGGTTCTTGATTTCTTTGTTTTCTAACCGGATCGTTTATTAACTATATCATATGCCCCTTCGCCCATGTCCCTTGTGTTTCTGTGCTGCACACGTGCAAGGGAGAAGGGCGGAAAAATTCGAATTTCAAACCCCAACACATGATAAGTGTCGTTTCGAGAAAGGAAAGAAAGAGGGGAGGCACATATCTCTAGGGGATAGTGTCTTTTCGCCTGTCCGGTCCCACTAGGGGACTGCCATGTGTCTTTGTGGCGCTCGAGGCGTTGCGTCCGAAATATAAAAAAGGGGGGTCGTCCCCTTTATCCCTTGATTTTTCATTTTGTATATCCTTCTGCGATTTTACCTCTTCAAGCCCAGGTTAGTCGACGTCTTCTTCTTCTCCCTTCTTTTGTGTTTTTTTCTATGGACCCCTCCTAAGATAGGAAAGGTAAGGGCCCCATGGTCAAGCCTTCCCGTGAGGAGATCCTTCAGGCACGTCGACAGGCCCTTGGAGGGGTAGTCATCCGTGGAGATCGACCCGTCGATCGGTCCGCGCAGCCTATGTCTAGGTTGTTACCCCAGTCTCCTAGGGTTTCTTCCTCATCTACCAGCTGTGAGGTAGGGTTTCCTACGATTGCTTCCAAATCGGCCAGGCCGGCGGATGTCGCCTCTGTTATAACCTCCCAAGATCTTAGGAACCTTAGGGTTCAGTTTGGGATTCCTAGTGACATTAGGCTCTCCATTCCCCTCCCCAAGGATAGAGTCACCTTAACGCAACCAGGAAAGGTTGCATTGTACGAAGAGTTTTTCAAGGGTGGTTTACGATTACCTTTTCATCCTTTCTTCGTAAACTTGTTGAACAGGTATCACCTTATTCCCGCACAGCTTACCCCTAATTCTATTCGTGTGATTTTTTCATTTCTAGTGCTTTGTTCTTTTCATGAGCTTCTGCCCGACTTTCCTTGTTTAGGGCATTATATAGGATTCGAAACCCGATTAGGGATGGGTGGTGGAGCTTCGCATCGAGGCCTAAGAGAGTTCTTAGGCTTAACCTTCCTTCTAAAATTAAAGGATGGAAGTCTCATTTTTTTTACGCACACTTGGAGGGGTTGGGCGTAGATTGGGGTATTCCGGATACCAGTTCTAATCAGAATTCGAGTGTTGATGAAAGAGACCGTGAGCTTTTCAACACTCTGATTTCACTATCATTCCTCCTAGTAAGGAATTGCTATCGGAGGATAATCTTCGGGAGATCGCGTTCGTGCCGGTGTCGCTGGCTGCAGCGCCCGGTGAGCCTCGATGAATTTTTCTTTTTATTATCATTGTATTCGTAGCTAGTATATTTGGTGCTCTTCTTTTAGCTAACCGCGTGCTCTCTATATTGCAGCAATAAAGTTTTCTCAAGACTCGCTGATATCGGGCCTCCGAAAGAGAGGAGGAAGCGACCGTGGCACGATAGGAACTGAATCTAAAAGGCCCCGCCTGCCAGAACCGAACCGTCGTGCCCAACCTCTAGTAGCTCTTCCCGAAGCAACACTGATAGAAGACAGCGAGGGAGGCAAGTCCTCCTGAGGGGATACCGATAGGAGATCCTGTCGAGGGGAGTCTTCCGGTGGTCGCCCCATCTTCTGCTAAGGGCGCTAGGGGATCGGTAGGGAGCGTGGAGGCCGTTGAGACTGATCCGTCAGGCCCGTCATCGTCAAAGGAAGCAGGTGCCCTCGTCCCCGCTCCCTCGGATGCTTTGAGAAGTCCATCTCCACCTTCCCAACCGCCTAACCTGGGTACCGCATATAAAAGTTGTTTATCAGAAACAATCCTCAAACTTTCGATCCTGCCCAGGTTTCAGGATAAAATGAGGAAATTATCACAGGAGGAGTCATTTGACACTATGTTCACAGCTGCGCTTCAGGTAGAGCTATGATCTTCTCCTCTCTCCTCCTTTCGTGATTATTTGAGTTTGGGTATTCACCGAGTGTATTTGCAGATGTCTAACGGTCTCTTTGTGCTGCGCGAAGACCTGAACAAGGCCAAGTCTCGTAGTGAGAACTTGGACAAAGAATTGGTGGAGACGAAGGCCCGAGAGTCGAAAGCGCTACATGACCTTCGGGTCATCCAGGAGGATTATCGAACATGGCGGGGGAGCGCGGAGAAGGAGCTGCGGAGCTTAGACGCCCAATTATCCGAAGTTCGGCGAAATTGCTGCCAACAAAAGAAAGATTGAAGGAAACCACTCTCAGGCTAGAACATACCGAGAATCGAGCTGACAACGCGGAAGCCGCGGCTCGTGATGCTGCAGAAAAATTGGTTCTAGCTGAGAGGGATGCTAAGGAAGCTCTGGACAGGGTCACAGCAGTGGAGACGGAGGCCCGGGAGAGGATGACCGCAGCCGAGGCTAAAGCTCAGGAAAAGGTGGCCGCGGCCGAAGCCAAGGTTCAGAGGCCATCAAAGAGTATAAGGATTCTTCAGACTTTGCGTCGGAGCTCACGAGCTGCCCTGGACGCTTTCATTCAGGGTTTCGAGAGGTGCAAACGGAGCTAGCCCGGCACTTTAATTTAGAAAACCTCGAACGTTTTCAACCCGCGGATGATAAAGAAACATCTGATATGGAGGTTGAAGATGTGGTGGATGGAGCGGTGATGACCAAAGACCCTGTCACAGAAGCGCCCACTACTGAGGAGCCGGCTTCTGGTTCAATTACTGAGAAGGAGCACCCCTAAGACTGATAGAAGGTGTTTAGGTTTATCTTGATCTTAGCTTTTGTTCTTGACTTGGTCCTTTAAAGGACCTCTTTTTGTAAGTCAGTTGATATCAGCTCACAGACAATACATTATAATGTTTTATAGTGAATTGACTTTGAATGAGTAGACGCCACTTTTTGCTTACTTGATGTTACGCAATGCTTCATCTGTTCGATTCCTGATTTCTACCTATTGCTTGGGAGATCTATCCATGAGTTGACGTTAAGTTCGAACCTCGGGGTCGTTTTCTGATATGTTGTCTCAGGATGTAAGTCCTGAACTTTGATAGGGCAGTTTTAGGGACCTCCATGGGGAGTTTGCCCTGGGTCCGAGGAGGCATGATGTCCTTAGGACTGTGGGGCCATTTGGTCCTTTCGCAGAATTGTGTCTCGGAGGTATCTGTCTAAGGGCATGACTCGAGGCCGTCTGAGTCATGGACTTGAACCTTTTCAGGGGTAGGACATACCAGCCTGGGGGTGTCCTTTGGACTGTGGGGCCGCCGAGCCGCTTGAAGGATCGTCACTCGGGGGCAGCTAGGAACCCGCCTAAGAGCGTGACTCGGGGCCGCTTAAGTCGTGGACTTGAACCTCCTCAGGGGTAGGTTATACCAGCCTGGGGGTGTCCTTTGGACTGTAGGGCCGCCGAGCCGCTTTGAAGGATCGTCTCTCGGGGGCAGCTAGGAACCCGCCTAAGAGCGTGACTCGGGGCCGCTTAAGTCGTGGACTTGAACCTCCTCAGGGGTAGTTATACCAGCCTGGGGGTGTCCTTTGGACTGTAGGGCCGCCGAGCCGCTTTGAAGGATCGTCTCTCGGGGGCAGCTAGGAACCCGCCTAAGAGCGTGACTCGGGGCCGCTTAAGTCGTGGACTTGAACCTCCTCAGGGGTAGTTATACCAGCCTGGGGGTATCCTTTGGACTGTAGGGCCGCCGAGCCGCTTTGAAGGATCGTCTCTCGGGGGCAGCTAGGAACCCGCCTAAGAGCGTGACTCGGGGCCGCTTAAGTCGTGGACTTGAACCTCCTCAGGGGTAGTTATACCAGCCTGGGGGTGTCCTTTGGACTGTAGGGCCGCCGAGCCGCTTTGAAGGATTATCTACAGGAAATCTCAAACATGCATTTTATTAATTTTTGGGTAAATACATTACATTATGGGTGGTATTGCCGGAGATTATCTGCGTTCCACGTTCGGGGGATTAGTTGCCCATTCAAATCTCCAAGTCGATATGCTCCACGGTGAAGGACCTCTGCTATCTGGTAGGGCCCTTCCCAGTTTGAGACAATTTGCCCCCCTCTGTTGGTTTAGACACCGAAGCCTTCCTTAGAACCAAATCTCCCTGGCGGAAGCTTTTTGAGCGGACGCGGGTATTATAATACCTCGCTACCCGCTGTTGGTAGGCTGCCATTTTGATTCAAGCTCGATCTCTTGCTTCATCAATGAGGTCAAGATTGGCTCTTAAATTAGAAGTTGTCTGCTTCGTCATATGATTCTACTCGACTACTTGGTAGGCCAATTTCGACGGGAATAACAGCTTCGGAACCGAAAACCAGATTGAACGGCGTCTCTCCCGTTGGTGTCTGGGAGTTGTGTGGTATGCCCAGAGTACACTCGGGAGCTCTTCCACCCACCTTCCTTTGGACGTATCCAGTCTGGTCCTCAATCCCCGCAATATCATACGATTTGTAACCTCGGCCTCTCCATTAGATTGCGGATGGCCGACGGAGGCGAATCGCTGCGTGATGCCGAGATCAGCACAAAAGGTCCGGAAGGTGATGTTGTCGAACTGTCGGCCATTATCAGTGACAAGAGTATGTGGTATGCCGTATCGACAAATAATGGCTTTCCAGAAAAAGGCTTTGACTTTGGCTTCAGTGATCCTAGCGAGTGCTTCGGCTTCGACCCATTTAGTAAAATAATCACGGCGACTAGCAGGAATTTTCGTTGTCCTGACGCCGGAGGGAAAGGGCCAAGGATGTCCATGCCCCACTGAGCGAAAGGCCAGGGAGCAGAAAGAGGGTTTAACTGGGAAGACGGTTGTCGTTGAATGCAGGCGTACCGTTGGCATTGGTCACATCTTTTCACCAGTTCAGCTGCATCATCTTGCATGGTCAGCCAATAATATCCTTGTCGGAGGGCCTTGCGCGCTAGAGATCGGCCTCCTGAGTGATTCCCACAGATGCCTTCATGAATCTCCCTAAGGACATAATCAGCATCTACCGCTAACACATTTGAGGAGAGGCTGAGAAAAGGATCTCTTATAGAGTCGGCCATCTAGCAGTACAAATTTAGAAGCCCTCCGCTTGAGCAGCTTAGCTTCCTCATGATCAACTGGAAGAACGCCATCCTTTAAATATCGGATATAAGACTCCATCCAGGTTTCCTCTTGGATAACAGGCAAAGCTTCTTCCACAGCTTCGATGCTAGGTGTCTCCAGGTACTCGATGTAGGTTTTGCCCATGGCGCCATCCACAGATGTAGCAAGCCGGGCCAACATATCAGCCCTAGCATTCTCACCTCTGGGGATATAGCTGATGGTGAAGTGATCTAACAAGGGAACTAATAGTTTAACCTTGCTCAGATATTGGGACATGATAGGGTCCCGAGCTTCATACTCCCCTACCACCTGGGCAGAAATAAGCTGCGAGTCAGTGAAAGCTCGGAGATGCTTGATTCCCATCCCATGCGCTAGTTTGATTCCGGCTAACAAGGCTTCATATTCAGCTTGATTGTTAGTGGTTTCAAAGAGGAAACGAAGAGCATACTCCAATACCACACCTTCTGGGCTGGCAAGAATAAGACCAGCCCCGCTCCCCTGGGAGTTAGAGGCTCCGTCGACGTGGAGGACCCATGCTTTATCATTCCCCTCGTCAGCATCTAAAAGAATCCGGGGGAACTCTTCTTGATGTTCCTCAGACCAAGTGCATTCTACTAGGAAATCAGCCAAGACCTGGGATTTCAGAGCTGCTCTGGGCTGAAATGACAAGTCGAATTCCCCTAGTTTGATGGCCCACTTGGCCAACCGGCCAGAGGTGTCTGGTCGTGATAAAATGGCTCTGAGAGGTTGATCAGTGAGGACGACTATAGGATGGGCCTGAAAGTAGGGTCTGAGTCGTCGAGCGGAGATGAATAAAGCAAAAATGACTTTCTCCATTTTGGAATACTTCTCTTCTGCGCCATGAAGTACTTTGCTGGTGTAATACACAGGTCTTTGAATGGCGTGGTCGCCGACACGCACCAGAACGGAACTAACGGCTTCTGAGGAAGCCGCAAGATAGAGGAAAAGCTTTTCTCCTTCTTCCGGTTTAGACAACAGGGGCGGTGTGGACAAGAACTCCTTAAGTTCTTCAAAAGCTTGCTGACAGTCTTTCGTCCACTCAAAACCGTCCGCTTTACGTAAAACCTTGAAGAAGGGTAGACACCTCTCGGCCGATCTTGACAAAAATCGGCTTAAAGCTGCTATCCTCCCGGTGAGTTGTTGCACCTCTTTCTTACATATAGGCCGCCTCATATTGAGAATGGCCTGAATTTTCTCTGGGTTTGCCTCAATCCCCCGCCGGGTAACCAAGAAACCCAAGAATTTCCCTGCAGTAACTCCAAATGCACATTTACGTGGGTTGAGCTTTATTCTATGGAGCCGGAGGTTGGGGAAGTCTCCTGCAGGTCGGCGACATGGTCGGTGGCACAGGTGCTTTTTGTCAACATATCATCTACATATACTTCCATGTTGCGGCCGAGCTGGTCTTTAAAAACTTTGTTCATCAGCCTCTGATAGGTAGCTCCTGCATTCTTCAACCCGAAGGGCATTACTTTATAACAATAGATGCCCTTCTCGGTGATAAAAGAAGTATGCTCTTCATCTAAGGGGTTCAATTTTATCTGATTGTACCCGAGAAGGCATCCATGAAGCTAAGAAGTTCATAACCAGAAGTTGAATCTACCAACTGGTCGATCCGTGGTAACGGAAAACTGTCTTTAGGACAGGCTTTGTTAAGATCGGTATAATCGATGCATATTCTCCATCCCCCGTTGGCCTTTCGGACCATGACCACATTGGCCAGCCAATCAGGATATTGTGCCTCCCGAATATGACCGGCCATAAGCAGTTTATCCACCTCTTCGTCAATAACCTTCTGCCGCTCGAGGCGAAACTCCTTTTCTTCTGGCGGACAGGACGGCAGTTTGGGTTGATATTAAGTTGATGAATAATCACCTCCGGAGGAATCCCGACCATGTCCGTCACTTTCCAGGCGAAGACATCCGCATTTGCCGATAAGAAGGCTAGGAGCTGATCCCGGACTTCAGGGAAGAGAAGCTCACCAATTTGCACGATCTTAGTGGGGTCATCCCCCAGGGGGCAAGATATTAGAAGCTCTGCCGGCTCTCCCCTCCGTTCAACTTCTCTAGGGTCAAACGACTCGGCGACCGGAGGGATTCTAGCCACCTGAGGACTAGGGGCTAAATGATAGCAGGGTCTAACCGAGTCTACCTCTCCGTGCATCGCACCAACTCCTTGGTTAGTAGGGAACTGCACCAACAGGCGCTTGGTAGATATAACTGCATCTAACATATTCAACCCGGGGCGGCCGAGAATGGCGTTGTAAGCCAGGGGGACCCGAACCACCAGAAAATCCAGCATTACTGTGCTTTGACATGGCGGCGACCCTGCCGTTGTCGGCAAAGTAATCTCGCCCTCCACCCGTATAGAGTCTCCAGTGAAGCCGACTAGAGGGACGGCTACAGGTCGAAGAGAATCAAGAGGTAAATTCATCCGAAGAAATGCGTCATAAGTAAGCACATTAGCGGAGCTTCCACTATCGATTAAGATCCTCTTTACAGGATGTTTAGCGACCGTCATCGAAACAACGACGCTATCATCTTTTATAACATTACCCCCCGCTATATCTCCCTCAGAAGGGATTACATCATCTAGCTCTCCCCCTCCCCTTGGCCTCTTAGAAGATGAGGCTCTTCCGTGGGAAATCATGCCCACCATCCGTTCTGTTGGGGTGTTGTCGATGTTGGCTTGAGCGGAGGAGGTCCCATCAAAGCTGGCATAGGAGGAGCCTCTTTCTTGTGGATGTACTGCCCAAGATATCCCCTCTGAATGAGCTCTTCGATGGCTTGCTTCAAGTTCCGACATTCTTCAGTGTCATGGCCGTAATCCCTGTGGAAACGGCAATAACGGCTCCTGTCGCGGGCGGCGCCCTTCTTTAACGGGGGTGGACGCCGTAAATAAGGCTCGTTTTCAATTTCCATAAGGATATGAGCCCGGGGCGCTAGGAGGGTGTAAGATGGTCTTCTTTGGGAGCCAAGCTCTTGCGGCGGTCAGTGGGTCGAGGGTTCGGACTTCTTGGGAGGAGGCCCGCTCAACTCCGGACGAGCGGGTCTCTTGCCAGTCCTTTCCTGTGCACCTCTCCTTGATGAATCAGCTTCGTCGGCGCGGATATACTTCTGCGCACGGCTCAAGAGATCAGCATAAGAGCAAGGAGGTTTCTTGTCCAGAGAGTAAGTAAAACGGGAGGGACGGAGTCCCCGTTTTAAAGCCAGCGTGGCTACAGCATCTTCAAGATGATAGACTTCTAGGGCCGCCACCTTGAAACGGGTTATAAAGTCTTTCAAAGGTTCTCCTTCTTGCTGCTGCACGGAGAATAAGCTGTCTGCTACTCGAGGAATTTTTCGACAAGCGTCGAAATGAGCAGGAAAGACCTCTCCAGTTGTCGAAAAGAGTCAATACTGCGCGAAGGCAGACGAGAATACCAAACACGGGCCGCCTTACGGAGGGTGGCCGGGAAAGCAATGCATAAGAGGGCATCAGTTGCTCCTTGGACCTGCATAATAGCTTTATAGCTCTCCAGATGATCTAGGGGATCGGTCGTACCATCATAGGGGTCCAGTTGAGGAAATCGGAATCTCCTTGGGAATGGGCTCTTCCATAACCCGCCGAGTAAGAGGGGGGCGGGTGTCATAATCCGACCCCGGCTGATTGTTGATTCTTTGACTAAGCTCCTCCAGCCTTCGATCTTGCTCCTCAAGACGCCTTTCCATCCGATCAGTCATACGTCCTCCGGCCGGTTCGGGGGAACTAGAAGAAGACTGACGACGCCACCGGCGGTGCTCCGCATAAGGTTCCTTCCCCGGCGCCGCCCAGCAGGTGGGCTGCTAGGGAACGGGTGAGAGAGCGCAAGCCGTCCCGGGAGCTTTGAGAGTGCCGCCCTCCTGAGGAATAAGGGCGGAGAGGCTTTGTCGGAGGGGATCTTCCTCGAGCTGATTGTCGGCTGACAGGAGTAGCCGACCTGGGCAACAAAGGTGGCTCGAGCCGTTGCCGGGCTCCTCTAGAGTGCTGTTCCTGCATTTGTTGAACCATCCCAACAAGAGTTTGGACTTGCTGGGTAAGGATCAGCAGTGGGTCTTGAGGAATAGTTGGGGCCGGCAGCGGCGAGGAAGGAACCGGAGGGTTCGGCTTCACCGGCTCAGAAGAGCCAAGAGTTTTGAGATCATGGTTGGGAGGCGAAAGATGCCCCCCAGACCAATCAGAGAGATCCTCTTCCAGAGATCTAGAGCTCATGTTCGTGGAACCGTAGAACAGTATTACTCACTGCTCCGACGATGGCCCCCTTCCTGGCGCGCCAATCTGTTGATGCAGAATCACCAGTCTCGTTTTTCTTTCTTTCTTGTTATGAGATCTCTTGCTGAAGGAAGAGAGAGTCCTCCTCCCAGAACCCTCTTCTCCCCTCTTATCCCCTCTCGAGCTTTTTTTTTTTTTTTTTTTCTGGATCCATAGGTCTACGTGTCAGATAAACGTTTTTTCTAGCCCAGCGTCCGCCACGTGGTTATTCATCGGTGATTAATAATAAAGCTATTCAGAAACTTGCTCATGAAGATAAGGATCTTTATGTTGATCTTGGTTATCCCAAGGGAATGTCAGGGTTAGTGGGAATGTCAGAGTCAGAGAAAAGGTATCTGGCCCTAAAACAGGAGCTCAGTATTTCCTTTTTCTAGATGAACGGCGATGTTCCAGTGTTTGTCTTATTCGAAACATTTAAAGCGTCATGATGCTTAATAATTCTCGATCTCTGTTCCAAACACGACAGCTCCTCGTGTTTAGTGCTTCTGATATGAGAATTATTTCAAGATTGGGGGCCGCCTAGGACTAAGGGCCGCCCAGACCCTGGGGGCCGCCTAGGACTAGGGGCCGTCCGGGCTCTAGGGGCCGCCTAGAACCTGGGGCCGCCTAGGACTGAGGCCACCCAGACTTTGGGGGCCGCCTAGGACTAGGGGGCCGCCCAGGACCTGGGGGCCCGCCTAGGACTGAGGCCGCCCAGACTTTGGGGGCCGCCTAGGACTAGGGGGCCGCCAGACCTGGGGGCCGCCTAGGACTAGGGCCGCCTAGGCCCTGGGGGCCGCCTAGGACCGGGGTCGCCCAGACTCTGGGGGCCGCCTAAGATTGAGGCCGCCCAGACTTTGGGGGCCGCCTAGGACTAGGGGGCCGCCCAGACTCTGGGGCCGCCCAGGCCCTGGGGGCCGCCTAGGACTGGGGCCGCCCAGACTTTGGGGGCCGCCTAGGATTGAGGCCGCCCAGACTTTGGGGGCCGCCTAGGACTAGGGGGCCGCCAGACTCTGGGGGCCGCCTAGGCCCTGGGGCTGCTTAGGACTGGGGCGCCCAGACTTTGGGGGCCGCCTAGGACTAGGGGGCCGCCTAGGACTAGGGCCGCCTAGGCTTTGGGGGCCGTCTAGGACTGGGGTCGCCCAGACTTGGGGCCGCCTAGGACTAGGGGGCCGCCCAGGACCTGGGGCCGCCTAGGACTAGGGGCTGCCTAGGCCTTGGGGGCCGTCTAGGACCGGGGTCACCCATACTCCGGGGCCGCCTAGGCCCTGGGGGTCGCCTAGGACTAGGGGCCGCCTAGCTCTGGGGGCCGCCTAGGACTGGGGCCGCCCAGACTTTGGGGGCCGCCTAGACTAGGGGCCGCTCAGACTCTGGGGGCCATCTAGGACCTAGGGGCCGCCCAGACTTTAGGGGCTGCCTAGGACTAGGGGGCCGCCCAGGACCTGGGGTCGTCTAGGACTAGGGGGCCGCCCAGGATCCGTGGGCCATCTAGGACTGAAGCCGTTCAGACTCGGTTCTTGATTTTTTGTTTTATAACCTAATCATTTATTAACTATATCAATTATGTTATTCGATGTTTGAGGAATGTGACTTGACGATAACACATGTGAATGCACTGAAGGGATGGAAAAAGAGAGAAAAAAAAAAGTGTGAATCTATTTCATCTTATTCCATTAGCCACGTGCTATAATTATAGCCGACCCCGTATGGTTGGAAAAAGGCTTAGTTTTCAATGCCTGTATCTAGTTTAGTCGACAACAGAATCTAGAATTTTCTAAGGGTGCCAACTAAGTCAGTTGGTGAAGTCACTGGATGTGGAATCCGAGTGAGTTACGTGTGATCCTTTCTTTACTTTGATCGTTGTCAGATTTTCTCCAGTCCAAATTAAAATAGTCAAAACAAAATTTTCTAGGTGTCCATGCTATTTTCACTAGTCCACATGATATATATATATATATATATATATATGTAGATATTTGCTTTCAGACTAGTGTACTAGAATATATTTTATGTCTACGTGAAATGTTCAAAGGTTTAAGCCTGCGTGTCGACCACCTTATCTTATTATGGGTGGAGGATGTTTCTTTGTTCGAAATTAGGCAAGGCAAGCAACGTCATGAACCACGAGCATATGCTGGATGCTGCATGGCTCGGATGGAATATCCGTTTAGTGAGAGAGGGGGAGAGAGAGAGAGAGAGAGAGAGAGCCTAAGGTAGGTCTGATACCAAATAATGTATGAAAATACTGGAGAAAATGAAGACATAGCAACAATTACGAGAAAGAATGATAAGAGGAACGAAAGGTGTGGTTTCCTCAGCCACACAGATAACCAGTGGAAAATTTCATTGGAAAAGATTCATGATCATCACTTTTAGCGATAATCTTTGCTTTTCTCTAACATCATGTTGGTCATATAACAGGGGAATAGAGTCAAGAATCTAGATTTTTGACTAAAAAACTGTTATTCTAATTACTTGTCATTCCCTATTAGAAGATTGACTTGGGAACTGAAAATAATGCGGGAAACATGGAATATAACTGGAGAAAAAAATGCATGGGGGTGGAAGGGAAACATGATAGAATGCAATGAAATAAACAAGCAATAGGAATTGAAATTAGGTGTTCATTTGAGTCATACACTTGTCAATGAAATGATCCATATAACGAATTAGCTTAAAAAGGAATTAGCATTAAATGTTTGGCTTGCATTATTATTTTATGCTGAAACTTGTCTTCATATTCATCACATGATGATAGACCGAATAAGCCGGAGCCCAGAGATTCCCTCAGAATCTATGCAATCTTCTGGAGAGCAACTTTTTTCAAAGCGAGTCGATCGGAATGCGACTTTCCCCTGAGGGAACGGTGGGCATTTTGCAATGCCCTTCTAATTTATTATCCATTCGCGATCGAGGAAGAGGCCAGCTGGAATGTTCAGATAAAACTAAAGAAAAAAAAAAAGCCAAATAAAATAAGATAAAGCATTCGCACTCCTTGACTGAGCGAGCAGCGGCTTTTCACACATAGTTTAAGTAATACTACGCCATTAATATAAAAATAATAAAATAATAAAAATATCAATATAATAATAATAATAATAATAATTATAATAAATCAAGAATTTATTTTGGACTCGTTCTTCTCTCGCACAGCCTTTTATCAATAAAAATTGAATTTTAAAATATATATACTGTTTTGCCGATATATTACCCTGAAATATATATATAATTTCTATGAGTAAGCTATCAGATAGATCCGCCAATCAAGCAGGGTCCCACAAGAGAGCGCCAGTCGCAGAAAACGTGGAAGGATCGAACCATCGATTGAGAAGACCAAAGCCATTGAACTACTGATAGATACCATCTTGAGAGCGATAATTGAACTTAAGGTTGTGTTTGTTTTTTAAAATATTATTTTTAAATTTATACAAAGATAATTGATAAAATAATTATTTTTTTTAAATAATAATTTTGCTTTCAAAAAATAACTTATAATTTATCTAGAAAATAAGTTCAGAAATAACCTCTCCCTTCTGTTTAACCTTTTTCATATTTATCTTTATAGTTATACCTTTTAAAAATAAGAAAAATATTAAAAAAAAATTTTATTAAAATCCTCTATTTCAGACACAGTAGATTCCTATACTGCTCCCTTCCAATGCGTGCTGCAGTGTAGAACAGAAAATTCTTTAAAAAAATCAATGTCGACAGCGATGCAGCGATTGTGACCTTGTTAACTCCATCATTATTAACCCTAGTTCCTCAATCAGACTAAACGTGATGATATTCTAAAATCAGAACTATATATACGCTTATATAGAGAAAAAATCAGTCAAATTCTATGAGGATTAGAAATTAGATTTCGATTCGTTCGTTATATAAAATTTATTAAAATTTCTTAGCACCAAAGAATAAACTTTATTAGAATTAAAAACCTAAGATAAAATCCTAATTTTTATAAAGTACGGGCGGGTAGCAACAGCATCATCAGAGGGGTCTCATTCAAAAGGGCGGTGGCCATCTCGCGTGAGTCCTGGTCCACAAACCGACCATATCTTTCTTATTTGAATGCAATATTCCGCTGCCACGCTTTACTGCCGTAGAATATGTATCCACGCCAGGCATCGCAGGCTGTCAATTCTGGATGGATTGGTGGGTGAAGAAAAAAAAAAAAAAAAGGGTTTGAGACCGTGAAAGAAATAGAAATTAAGCGATCGTTCCATCTTGGCATCTGGCTTTCCTACGAAGGTTTTATGGTAGAGCACTCCTTTTCTCTCTACGATCTCCGGAGACGCCCTTCGTTGCATGACCGATGGCTGAACGTGAAGCCCTGTGACGCTCTTTTGATAGATAGTGGATTTGGTGTTGCCAAAGATTCGTGCTGGCTCTCCCCAGGCTTTGGATTGATTCCTGTTGATGCTGGATCATCAGATTCCTCTCTTATTATGAGATCTCTTTCAGGAAGAAGAAAAGTCCTCCTCTTCCTTCTCCTTCCCCCTTCTTATCCCCTAATTTATTTATTTTATTATTTTAATTTCCAGAGGTCCACGTGTAGGATAAGTATTCATCTTTTATTATTTTATTTTTTCGCTACGTGGTCATTCAGTGATAATGAATAATAAGGATATTAAGAAACTTGCTCATGAAGATAAGGATTTTCATGATGACCTCGATCATTCCAAGGGAATGTCAGGGTTAGTGGGGATGTCAGAGTCAGGGAAAAGGCATCTGGCTCTAAAATAGAAGTTCAGTGTCTCCTTTTTCTAGATAAACGGCGGTGTTTCAGTGCTTGTCTTATTCGAACCATTTAAAGCGTTATGATGTTTAGTGGTTCTGACATGAACATTATTCTCATTTGGGGGGGCCCAGGGCTGGGGGCCGCCCAGACTCTGGGGGCCGCCCAGGGTGGGGTCGCCCAGGACTGGGGGCCACCCAGACTCTAGGGGCCGCCTAGGACTGGGGGCCGCCCAAACTCTAGGGGCCGTCCAGACTCTGGGACTGCCCAGGACTGGGGGCCGCCCAGACTCTGGGGGCCGCCCAGACTCTAGGGGCCGCCCAGGGCTGGGGGCCGCCCAGACTCTGGGGGCCGCCTAGACTCTAGGGGCCGCCCAAACTCTGGGGGCCGCCCAGGACTGGGGGCCGCCCAGACTCTGGGGGCCGTCCAGACTCTAGGGGCCGCCTAGGGCTGGGGGCCGCCCAGACTCTGGGGGCCGCCAAACTCTAGGGGCCGCCTAGGGCTGGGGACCGCCCAGGAATGGGGCCGCCCAGACTCTGGGGACCGCCCAGGACTGGGGGCCGCCCAGACTTGGGGGCGCCCAGGACTGGGGGCCGCCCAGACTTGGGGGCCGCCCAGGACTGGGGGCCGCCCAGACTCTGGGGGCCGCCCAGGACTGGGGGCCGCCCAGACTCTGGGGACCGCCCAGAACTGGGGGTTGCCCAGACCCTGGGGGCCACCCAGGACTGGGGGCCGCCTAGACTCTGGAGGCTGCCCAGGGCTGGGGATCGCCCAGGAATGGGGACCAACATTTATTTTCTAACTGTTTTATTTATTATCTATATCATATGCCCCCTCGCCCATCTTCCTTGTATTCAGGTGTGTCGTGCACGTGCAAGGGAGAAGGGCGGAAAAATTCAAATTTCAAAACGTCCAGTACATGATAAGTGACATTTCGAAAAAGGGGAGAAAGGAGGGGAGGCGCCTATCTCTAAGAGGATAGCATCTTTTCGCTTGTCCGGCTCCACTGATGGACTACCACGTGTCCCTGCGGTGCTCGAGGCGTCGCGTCTGACATATATATAAAAAAAGGGGGAGCCATCCCTTTCCCTTAATCTTTGATCTCGTGTATCCTCCTACGTTTTTTACTTCTTCTTCAAACCCAGGTCAGTCGACTCCTTCATTTCCCCTTTCTCTCTTTATGGATTCCTCCGTAGATAAGAAAGGTAAGGGCCCCTTGGTTGAGCCCTCCCGAGAGGAGATTCTTCAAGCACGTCGGCAGGCTTTGGGAGGGGTAGCCATCCGTGGGGACCAACCCGTTGCTCGGTCCATACAGCCCGTGTCTAGGTTGTTATCTCAGTCCCCTAGGATTTCCTCTTCGTCTACCAGTCGTGAGGTAGGGCCTCCTGCGATTGTTTCTAAATTGGCTAGACCGGCGGACATTGCCTCTGTTATATCCTCTCAGGATCTCAGGAACCTTAGGGCTCAGTTCGGGATCCCTGATGACATTCGGCTCTCCGTTCCCCTTCCTGAGGATAGGGTCACTCTAGCGCGACCAGGTAAGGTCGCTTTATATGAAGAGTTTTTTAAGGGTGGTCTACGACTGCCTTTACATCCTTTTTTTGTAAACTTATTGAACCGATATCGCCTTATCCCTGCACAGCTTACTCCTAATTCTATTCGTATTATATTTTCATTTCTAGTACTTTGTTCTTTTCATGGGGCTCCGCTAGACTTTCTTTATTTAGAACACTATATAGGATTCGAAACCCAGTCAGGGATGGGTGGTGGAGTTTCGCATCGAGGCCCAAAAGGGTTCTTAGGCTTAATCTCCCTTCTAAGATCAAAGGGTGGAAATCTCGGTTTTTCTATGCACATCTGGAGGGGTTGAGTGTAGGTTGGGGTATCCCGGATACCAGTTCTAACCAGAATGCTAGTGTTGACGAGAGAGACCGTGAGCTTTTCAACACTCTAATCTCTACCATCATTCCCCCCAGTAAAGAATTACTATCGGAGGATAACCTCCGGGAGGTTGCGTTCGTGCCGGTGTCGCTGGCTGCAGCGCCCGGTGAGCCTCGAAGAATTCATCTCTCTTTTTCTCTTCTTTGCATTCCTAGCTAACCTACTTGGTGTCTTTTTTAGCTAACCCTATGTCTGCTATATCGCAGCAATGAAGTTTTCTCAGGACTTTTTGGTATCAAACCTTCGAAAGAGGGAGAGGAGCGAGCATGGCGCGGCGGGAACGAACTTAAAAAGCCCCGTCAGTCAGGATCGGATGGCCAGGCCCAGCCTCCGGTGGCTATTCCCGAAGCGACCCTGATAGAAGATAGCGAAGGAGAGACAAGTCCTCCAACGGGGATTCCGATAGGAGACCCCGTCGAGAGGGAGCTTCCGGAGGTCATTCCATCCCCCACTAAGGGCGCCGGGGGATCTGTAGGGAGTGCGGAAGCAGTCGACATTGATCTGCCAGGTCCTTCGCCGTCAAGAGAAGTAGGCGTTCCTGCCTTCCTCCCTCAGATGCTTTAGGAAATCTATCTCCGTCTCCTCAACCGTCTAATCAGGGTGCTGGGTACCAAAGTCGCTTGTCGGAGACAGTTCTTAAACTTGCGATCCTGCCCAGGTTCCAAGATAAAATGAGGAAGGTAACGCAGGAAGAGGCATTTGACACCATGTTCACAGCTGCGCTTCAGGTAAAGTTTTGACCTTTTCCCTTTATGATTATCGAATTCAGGCATTCACTGAATATTTGCAGATGTCTAATGGCCTTTTTGTACTGCGCGAAGACTTAAACAAGGCCAAGTCTCGAAGTGTGAGCTTAGACAAAGAATTAGTGGAGACGAAGGCCCGAGAGTCAAAAGCACTACACGACCTTCGGGTTATTCGGGAGGACTATCGGACCTGGCGGAGAAAGGCGGAAATGGAGCTGCAGAGCTTAGATGCTCAACTATCTGAGGTTCGGGCGAAGTTGTTGCCAACGGAAGAGAGGTTAAAAGAAACTGCTCTTAGGCTAGAACATACGGAAAATCGAGCAGATAACGCGGAAGCTACGGCTCGCGATGCTGTAGAAAAATTGGTTCTAGCCGAGAAAGATGCCAAGAACGCTCTCGATAGAGTTGCAACAGTGATGACGGAGGCCCGGGAAAAGATAGCTGCGGTCGAGGCCGAGGCCCGGGAGAAGATAGCTGTGGCCGAGGCCAAAGCTCAAGAAGAGGTGGCCATAGCCGAAGCCAAAGTCCGGGATGCAATTAAGGAGTACAAGGGCTCCCCGGATTTTGAATTAGAGTTCCAGGAGGCCGCCCTAGACGCCTTTGTTCAAGGCTTTGAGAAGTGTAAACGGATGTTGGCCCGACACTTCAACTTACAGAACCTTGAACGTTTTCGACCTGTGGATGACGAAGAAATTCCTGATATGGAGGTCGAAGACGCGGCGGGTAGGGTGGTGGCGACCCAAGATTCTGCAGCAGAAATACCCCTCACTGAGGAGCCGGCCTCTGATCCCAATACAGAGAAGGAGCATTCGGAGAACTGATTGAGGATGCCTAAATTTATTTTGACTCTAGTTTTAGTTTTTCTATCCTTGCCTTGGTCCTTTTGAAGGACCTCTTTTTTGTAATGAATGTCTGAGACTTTATAAAGTTTCCTAGTAGATTAACTTTAAATGAGCAGATGTTACTCTTTATTTATTTGGTGTTACTTGATATTTCACCTGCTTAATCCTTGATTCCTACTTACGGATTAGGGAATCCGTCCACGAGTTGGCAGGAAATCCTAATCTTTGGGTCATTTTCCGGTGTGTGTATTAAGATGTAAGTCCTAGAATGTTGATAAGGCAGTTTAGGGGCCCTTGCAGGGAGCTAATCCTGGGTTCAAGAGAGCACGAAGCTTTTGGGATTGTGGGGCCTCTTAGTGTTTACGCAGAATCATACGTTGAGGATAACCGAGTATCTGCCTACGGGCGTGACTCGAAACCGTCTAAGTCGAGGCTGCCTGAGTCCTTTGGATTAGGTAGATTATACCGGCCTGGGGGAGTCCTTTGGACTATAGGGCCGCCGAGCCACCTGTTCGTTGGAGAGCGTGATTCGAGGCCGCTTGAGTGACGGACTTGAACCTCCTCAGGGGTAGGTTATACCGGCCTGGGGGTGTCCTTTGGACTATAGGGCCGTCGAGCCGCCTGTTCGTTGGAGAGCGTGATTCGAGGCCGCTTGAGTCACGGACTTGAACCTCCTCAGGGGTAGGTTATACCGGCCTGGGGGTGTCCTTTGGACTATAGGGCCGCCGCCTGTTCGTTGGAGAGCGTGATTCGAGGCCGCTTGAGTTACGGACTTGAACCTCCTCAGGGGTAGGTTATACCGGCCTGGGGGTGTCCTTTGGACTATAGGGCCATCGAGCCGCCTGTTCGTTGGAGAGCGTGATTCGAGGCCGCTTGAGTCACGGACTTGAACCTCCTCAGGGGTAGGTTATACCGGCCTGGGGGTGTCCTTTGGACTATAGGGCCGTCGAGCCGCCTGTTCGTTG
Source organism: Calamus simplicifolius (assembly GCA_900491605.1). Taxonomy (NCBI): domain Eukaryota; kingdom Viridiplantae; phylum Streptophyta; class Magnoliopsida; order Arecales; family Arecaceae; genus Calamus; species Calamus simplicifolius. The sequence continues at coordinate 1,196,587 of UESW01004020.1, forward strand.
GAGAGCGTGATTCGAGGCCGCTTGAGTCACGGACTTGAACCTCCTCAGGGGTAGGTTATACCGGCCTGGGGGTGTCCTTTGGACTATAGGGCCGTCGAGCCGCCTGTTCGTTGGAGAGCGTGATTCGAGGCCGCTTGAGTCACGGACTTGAACCTCCTCAGGGGTAGGTTATACCGGCCTGGGGGTGTCCTTTGGACTATAGGGCCGTCGAGCCGCCTTAAGAATTGTTTAAAAATATGCATTCAAATGTGTAGGCTCATTTAATATTCGGATAAATGCATTACATTACTGGTAGTAGGGGAGAGGTTGTCCGCGTTCCACGTTCGGGGGATTGGTTGTCCACTCAGGTCTTCAGCCGGTATGCTCCACGGTGAAGGACTTCTCTTACCCGGTAGGGCCCTTCCCAATTCGGAGACAATTTGCCCCCTTCTGTTGGTTTGGATACCGAAGCCTTTCTCAGAACTAAATCCCCCTGACGGAAGCTCTTCGAGCGGACGCGGGTATTGTAATACTTCGCCACCTGCTACTGGTATGCCACCATTTTGATCCGAGCCCGATCCCTTGCTTCTTCAATGAGGTCAAGATTGGCTCTTAAATTAGGGAGGTTGTCCGCTTCGTTGTATGATTCCACTCGATTACTTGGTAAGCCAATCTCGACGGGAATAACAGCTTCAGAACCAAAGACCAGGTTGAATGGTGTTTCTCCTGTTGGTGTTCTGGGTCGTATGGTACGCCCAGAGTACACTCGGGAGCTCTTCTACCCACCTTCCTTTGGACGTGTCCAGTCTGGTCCTTAGTCCCCGTAATATCATGCGATTTGTAACCTCAGCCTCTCCATTAGATTGTGGATGGCCGACGGAGGTAAATCGTTTAATGATGCCGAGGTCAGTACAGAAAGTCCGGAAGGCGTTGTTGTCAAACTGTCGGCCATTGTCAGTGATGAGGGTGTGTGGTATGCCGTATCGACAAATAATGGCCTTCCAGAGAAAGGTTTTGACCTTGGCCTCAGTGATTCTGGCGAGTGCTTCAACTTCAACCCATTTAGTAAAATAATCGACGGCTACTAGTAGGAATTTGCGCTGTCCTGATGCCGGAGGGAAAGGGCCGAGGATGTCCATGCCCCACTGAGCGAAAGGCCAGGGAGCAGAAAGAGAATTTAACTGAGAAGATGGTTGCCGCTGAACGTAGGCGTACCGTTGGCATCGATCACATCTTTTCACTAGTTCGGTTGCATCCTCTTGCATGGTGAGCCAGTAATATCCTTGTCGGAGGGCCTTGCATGCTAGAGATCGGCCTCCGGAGTGATTCCGCAGATGCCTTCATGAATTTCTCTAAGGATATAATCCGCATCAACCGAATTAACACATTTGAGGAGGGGCTGAGAGAAGGATTTCTTGTAAAGTTGGCCTTCTAGTAGCACAAATTTAGGAGCTCTCCGCTTAAGCAGCTTTGCTTCTTCACGACCGACTGGGAGAATGCCGTCTTTCAAATACCGGATATAAGATTCCATCCAGGCTTCTTCTTGGACAATGGGCAAAGCTTCTTCAGTAGCTTCAATACTAGGTGTTTCCAGGTACTCGACGTAGGTTTTGCCCATGGCACTATCCACTGAGGTAGCAAGCCGGGCTAACATATCGGCCCTAGCATTTTCACCTCTGGGTATATAACTGATGGTGAAGTGATCTAATAAGGGAATTAATAGTCTGACCTTGTTCAGGTATTGGAACATGATAGGGTCCCGAGCTTCATACTCCCCCGCCACTTGGGCGGAAATAAGCTGTGAGTCAGTGAAAACTCGGAGATTCTTGATTCCCATCCCATGTGCTAGTTTGATTCCGGTCAGTAAAGCCTCATATTCAGCTTGATTGTTGGTGGCTTCAAAGAGGAAACAAGGGCATATTCTAGTACCATGCCTTCTGGACTAGCAAGAATGAGACCAGCTCCGCTACCTTGTGAGTTAGAAGCTCCGTCGACGTGTAGGGCCCATGCTTCATCATCTTCCCCCTCAGTGTCTGAAAGGATCCGAGGGAGTTCTTCTTGATGCTGCTCAGACCAGGTGCACTCTACTAGAAAATCAGCCAAGACCTGATTTCAAAGATGCTCGGGGCTGAAATGATAAGTCAAACTCCCCTAGTTTGACGGCCCACTTGGCTAACCGGCCAGAGGTGTCTGGCCGTGACAAAATAGCTCTGAGAGGTTGATCAGTGAGGACGACTATAGGATGGGCTTGAAAGTAGGGTCTAAGTCGTCGAGCAGAAACGAATAGAGCAAAAATAACCTTCTCCGTTTTGGAATATCTCTCTCTGCGCCGTGAAGCACCTTGCTGGTATAATATATAGGTCGTTGAATGGCGTGGTCGCCGACACGCACCAGAACGGAACTACGGCTTCCGAAGAAGCCGCCAGATAAAGGAAGAGCTTCTCTCCTTCCTCCGGCTTGGATAACAGGGGTGGTGTGGATAAGAACTCCTTAAGTTCTTCAAAAGCTTGTTGACAGTCATCTGTCCACTCGAAGCCATCTGCTTTACGCAAGACCTTGAAGAAAGGTAGACATTTTTCAGCTGATCTGGACAGAAATCGGCTTAATGCTGCTATCCTCCCGGTGAGTTGTTGCACCTCCTTCTTACACATAGGCCGTCTCATATTGAGAATGGCTTGAATTTTCTTTGGGTTTGCTTCAATCCCTCGCCGGTAACTAAGAAACCCAAGAATTTCCCTGCAGTAACTCCGAATGCACATTTGCGCGGGTTGAGCTTTATTCTATGGAGTCGGAGGTTGTGGAAAGTTTCTTGCAGGTCGGCGACATGGTCAGTGGCACAGGTGCTTTTTGTCAACATATCATCTACATATACCTCCATGTTGCGGCCGAGCTGGTTTTTAAAAACTTTGTTCATCAGCCTCTGATAGGTAGCTCCTGCGTTCTTCAACCCGAAGGGCATTACTTTATAACAATAAATGCCCTCTCGGTAATAAAAGAAGTATGCTCTTCATCTGAGGGGTCCAATTTTATCTGATTATACCCTGAGAAGGCATCCATAAAGCTAAGGAGTTCATAACCAGAAGTTGAATCCACTAACTGGTCGATCCGGGGCAACGGAAAACTGTCCTTAGGACAAGCTTTATTAAGATCTGTGTAGTCGATGCATATTCTCCATCCTCCGCTGGCTTTCCGAACCATAACCACATTGGCTAGCCAATCAGGATATTGTGCCTCTCGAATATGACCGGCCATGAGCAATTTGTCTACTTCTCGTCAATGACTTTCTGCCGCTCAGGAGCAAAACTCCTTTTCTTCTGGCGAACAGGGCGGCAGCTTGGGTAACATTAAGTTGATGAGTAATCACCTCCGGAGGAATCCCGACCATATCCGTCACTTTCCAGGCAAAGACATCTGCATTCATTGATAAGAAGGCTAGGAGTTGATCCCGGACTTCAGGGAAGAGGAGCTCACCGATTTGCACGATCTTAGTGGGATCACCTCCCAGGGGGTAAGATATCAGAAGCTCCGCTGGCTCTCCTCTCCGCTCGACTTCTCTAGGGTCAAATGACTCGGTAACCGGAGGAATATAGCCATTTGGGGACTAGGGGCTAAATGATAGCAGGGTCTAACCGAGTCTACCTCTCCATGCATCACACCAACTCCTTGCCTGGTAGGGAACTGCACCAATAAGCGCTTGGTAGATATAACTGCATCTAACATGTTCAAGCCGGGACGGCCAAGAATGGCGTTGTAAGCCAGGGGGACCCGAACTACCAGAAAATCCAGCATAACCGTGCTTTGACATGGCGGCGATCCTGCCGTAGCTGGCAAAGTAATCTCGCCCTCGACTCGTATGAGTCTCCAGTGAAACCAACTAGAGGGACGGCTACGGGCCGAAGAGAATCCGGATAAACTCATCCGAAGAAATGCATCATAAGTAAGCACATTAGCGGAGCTCCCACTGTCTATTAAGATTCTTTTTACAGGATGCTAGCGATCGTCATTGAAACGACGACGCTATCATCTTTTACAATATTACTCCCCGCTATATTTCCCTCAGGAGGGATTACATCATCTAATCCTTCGACTCCCCTTGGTCTCTTGGAAGATGAGGCCTTTCCGCGGGAAATCATGCCCACCATCTTTTCTGTTGGGGTGTTGTCAATGCTAGCTTGAGCAGGAGGTCCCATCAAAGCTGGTATGGGAGGAGCCTCTTTTTTCTGGATGTATTGCCCAAGGTATCCTCTCTGAATTAGCTCTTCGATGGCCTGCTTCAAGTTCCGACATTCTTCAGTGTCGTGGCCATAATCCCTATGGAAACGGCAATAGCGACTTCTGTCGCGGGCAGTGCCCTTCTTCAACGGGGGCGGACGCCGTAAATAAGGCTCGTTTTCAATCTCCATGAGGATGTGACTCCGGGGGGCCAAGAGAGGTGTAAGATGGTCCTCTCTGGGAGTCTGGTTCTTGCGGCGGTCAATCGGTCGGTGCAAGAGCTCAGGCTTCTTGGAAGGGGTCCGTCAACTCTGGGCGAGCGGATCTTTTGCTAGCCCTCCCTTGTGCACCTCTCCTGGATGAATCAGCTTCGTCGGCGCGGATGTACTTCTGCGCACGGCTCAGGAGATCAGCATAAGAAGAAGGAGGTCTTTTGTCCAAAGAATAAGTAAAACGGGAGGGTCGGAGCCCCCGTTTTAGAGCCAAAGTGGCCACAGCGTCTTCAAGATGATAAACTTCTAAGGGCCGCCACTTTGAAACGGGTTATAAAATCTTTCAAGATTCTCCTTCCTGCTGCTGCACGGAGAATAAGCTGTCTGCCACTCGAGGAATTTTACGACAGGCGTCGAAGTGAGCCAGAAAAGATCTCTCCAATTGTCGAAAAGAGTCAACACTTCGTGAGGGCAGACGAGAATACCAAACACGGGCCGCCTTACGGAGGGTGGCCGGGAAGGCAATGCATAAGAGGGCGTCCGTTGCTCCTTGGACCTGCATGATAGCTTTATAGCTTTCCAGATGATCTAGAGGATCAGTGGTGCCGTCATAGGGGTCTAGTTGAGGAAATCGGAACCTCCTTGGAATGGGCTCTTCCATAATCCGCCGAGTGAGAGGGGGGCGGGTGTCGTAATCCGACCCTGGTTGATTATTGATTCTTTGACTGAGTTCTTCCAGCCGGCGATCTTGCTCTTCAAGACGCTTTTCCATTCTATCGGTTATACTTCCTCCGGCTGGTTCAGGAGAACTGGAAGGAGCCCGATGACGCCATCGGCGATGCTCTGTATAAGGTTCCTTCCCCCGTCGTCGTCCGATAGGCGGACTGCCGGGGGAATGGGACAAAGAGCGCGAGCCGTCGTGGGAGCTTTGGGAGCGCCGCCTCCCTGGGGAATAAGGGCGAAGAGGCTTTGTCGGAGGAGATCTTCCTCGAGCTGACTGTCGGCTAACAGGAGTAGCCGACCTAGGCGATAGAGGCTGCTCGAGCCGTTGTGGGACTCCTCGAGAGTGCCGTTCTTGCATCTGTTGAACCATCCCCACGAGAGTCTGGACTTGCTGAGTGAGGATCAGTAGTGGGTCTTGAGGAATAGCCGGAGTTGGCAGTGGTGAAGAAAGGACGGAGGGTTCGATTTCACCGGCTGAGAAGGGCCAAGAGTTGTGAAATCATGATTGGGAGGCGAAAGGTGCCCCCCAGACCAATCAGTGGGATCTTCTTCCAGAGATCTGGAGCTCATGTTCGTGGAATCGTAGAACAGGTATATCTCACTGCTCGACGATGATCCCCCTACCTGGCGCGCCAATCTGTTGATGCTGGATCACCAGATTCCTCTCTTGTTATGAGATCTCTTTCAGGAAGAAGAAAAGTCCCCCTCTTCCTTCTCCTTCCCCCTTCTTATCCCTAATTTATTTATTTTATTATTTTAATTTCCAGAGGTCCACGTGTAGGATAAGTGTTCATCTTTTATTATTTTATTTTTTCGCTACGTGGTCATTCAGTGATAATGAATAATAAGGGTATTAAGAAACTTGCTCATGAAGATAAGGATTTTCATGATGACCTCGATCATCCCAAGGGAATGTCAGGGTTAGTGGGGATGTCAGAGTCAGGAAAAGGCATCTGGCTCTAAAATAGAAGTTCAGTGTCTCCTTTTTCTAGATAAACGGCAGTGTTTCAGTGCTTGTCTTATTCGAACCATTTAAAGTGTTATGATGTTTAGTGGTTCTGACATGAACATTATTCTCGATTTGGGGGCCACCCAGGGCTGAGGGCCGCCCAGACTCTGGGGGCCGCCCAGGGCTGGGGGCCGCCCAGACTCTAGGGGCCGCCTAGGACTGTGGGCCGCCCAAACTCTAGGGGCTGCCCAGACTCTGGGGACTACCCAGGACTGGGGGCCGCCCAGACTCTGGGGGCCACCCAGACTCTAGGGGCCGCCCAGGGCTGGGGGCCGCCCAGACTCTGGGGGCCGCCTAGACTCTAGGGGCCGCCCAGACTCTGGGGGCCGCCCAGGACTGGGGGCCGCCCAGACTCTGGGGGCCATCCAGACTCTAGGGGCCGCCTAGGGCTAGGGGCCGCCCAGACTCTGGGTGCCGTCCAGACTCTAGGGGCCGCCTAGGGCTGGGGACCGCCCAGGAATGGGGGCCGCCCAGACTCTGGGGACCGCCCAGGACTGGGGGCCGCCCAGACTTTGGGGGCCGCCCAGGATGGGGGTTGCCCAGACCCTGGGGGCCGCCCAGGACTGGGGGCCGCCCAGACTCTGGGGGCCGCCCAGGAATGGGGGCCGCCCAGGACTGGGGGCCGCCCAGACTCTGGGGGCCGCCCAGACTCTGGGGACCGCCCAGAACTGGGGGTTGCCCAGACGTGGGGGCCGCCCAGGACTGAAGGCCGCCTAGACTCTGGAGGCCGCCCAGGGCTGGGGACCGCCCAGGATCTGGAGGCCGCCCAGGGCTGGGGACCGCCCAGGAAGGGGACCAACATTTATTTTCTAACTGTTTTATTTATTATCTATATCAATTCCCTCAAATACGCGTCCTGTTATAATAATACTGATATATATATATATATATATATATATATATATATATATATATATATAAGATGGTCGAGGTAAAACTAACTTGAATAATAAGATGGTCGAAAATGCAAAATTGATGCTTAGTTGTTAAACCTAGTTAATAATGTCTTTTAGTCATTGATGGAAATGTTGCAATAGGAGAAAAGGAGAAAGAAAGGTATAGTAATGGAAGAAGACTTTAATCTTATGTTTGGATGGAGAAAAAAAGTAGAGAAAAAAGAAAATTAGAGAAAAAAAAGAAAAAAAAATTACTTTGTTTAGATGAAAAGAAAAGTATGGAGGAAAGAAAATTAGAGCGAAAAGAGAAAAAAAAAAGTGATGGGTCCCACGTAAAAGTTTTCTTGGAGAGATTTCGGAGAGAAAACTTAAAAGTGCTCTTTCATTTATTTTCATTTCGATATTGACCTTTCCAATATATATATTAATCATTTATATTATAAATAGCATTATTGTCATTGTAAATTATCAACTTTTCGCTCCTCTATTTTCCTTCTACTCATCCAAATAGAAGGAGAGAAAATTACTTTTCTTTCCTCTTCATTTTCTCTTCCTCCCATTTTCTTTTCTTTCACTTTTCTCTTCATTCAAACAGAGCATAAGCACTTTGTTAGAGGTCGTTTGAAGCGAATAATTTTATACATATTTTTGAGTATATTAGTCAACATAAATTTTATTTGTATTCAATTTTGAAAATAAGAGATTAATAGAGAAAGAGATTTTAATCTTTGTTTCTTAAAGGTTTTATTTCACAGAATAAAATATTATTATAAAAATTTGATTCTAATAGCTAATAGCCCCTTAAATTTTTCTTTGAATGGATTCTACAATTTGACTTTAAAATAGCAAATAATTTCACTGAAGTAGAATCTTTAAAATATCTAACCTGATTCATAACTTTTTTTTTTGTATTATTTTTTTTTTTGTTACTCTCTGCATTGCATCTTCTATGTTTTAATAAATTATAAAGATGAAATATTCTTAAACCTTCTTTCTATGTTAAAATTTAAAAATATATATATATATATATATATATATATATATGATGTAGACTTAAAATCTTTATACATCAATTCTCATAAGATGCTAGTGGAGGTCTATTCTCTTTTTTTTTAAAAAAAATTAAATTATTTTAATTCTGAATGTCTTTTTTTACTTGAAAAAATAATTTTTTTCTTAAAAACTAAAGTTTATCTTAAAATTTACAAGCTGAATAAAAACATTTTTCTCAATACGTATCACATACAGATACGATGCCTACTGCATATAACGATCGACTTCTAATGCTTATAAGGTACAAATTCTAATCTTAGTAGGGTATAGTTAATTTTTTTTAATATAAACATGTGTAACTGTTTTAATAGAAGAGCATGAGGAGAGATGAAGAGTTCGAGAGGCGTTGAGTTTAGGGATTGTATGCGAGAGATGATTGGGAGAGAAAGAGAAAGCGCTAAGGACAAACTTTTAACTTATTATAACTTTTAACATATTTTCTTTTCTCCCTCTATTACTTATTATTATTATTATTATTGTATATTGGTACTGCTTAGATTTTGGACCAATGTGTTTGACTTTGGATAAACCCCCTCCCTCTGTCAAAAAAAAAAAAAAAACGTTGATTGTAATTTCACCCCAGACAAATGCAACTGTAATCAAAACCCAAAACTATACGCCAGTGTGCGAAGTTGACCGTCCTGCCGAATTATTTTCCCAACATTTGGCAAGGCAAGGGGCAAGAATCATGGACTAAGAACAGCCTCCACCACCTAAAAAATAGCCGCCATGACCTCGAAGAAAAGCACCCAATGGAGCCTCTGCAAAGTGACTCCACTCCAAGCGATACACGTACGTTCTCCGTTCGACGGCCATTAATCAGCATATATATATGGTCCAAAACAACGTCCTTATCAGCAGCACTCACCGGACCACGACTCCAAAGCTCAGAGGTCGCTTCTTGATCACAAAAAAGAAAAGAAAAGAAAAAAAAAAACCTTTGAAGACGCCACCCACCCTCCCTAAATTCCCAACTTCACTTGGAAGTATCCATGCTTTCCAGTGAACTGGCCTCTCATTAGGTGGCATCGCCTTTCTCGCCTTTAAAAATACCAAAACGAATTTGGATTCACCTTGTGGAAATTAGCGTAAAAGTGTGGTCTCTGTTCATTCCCCCACGTTCTCGCAGGCACCTGGTAATTCTCTGCTGTTGAAATGCGTCATGGAAGATGGATGCTTTCCAGATGTGATAGCTAGGAAACTACTCCTAGCTACCTGGATGGTTCCAAGCTCTGGTTCTCCATTCATTTGCTTGACCGCAAATTCGCAGCCAAGATGATGGTTTCTTGATCTATGTCTGCCTCCAGAATTTAATGTTAATGCTGACATTATTTCACTGAGCCGTTGCTGACCGTCAACATTGAGACTTACCACATCCTGCGGTCAAAATACGAGATATATAGTGACATGAGATTGTGGACCGGATTTCTGGGATATTGTCGATCACAATTATTTTCTGTTTGGCATTAATCTTAACTTAGATTTTGATCTGTGTGCATCAATAATCGTGCATATGGCTAAGACTAACCCTGATTCTACTCGCTGTGCGGCATCCACCAGAGATAGGTCACCCTCGGTAAGTTGGGCGCCCTAGCCCCTCACCGAGCCAAGGGTTCCCAAGGCACGATCACCTCTCGGCCCCAGCCGTGCTATATCATCTCTCGGTCCCAGCCGAGCTATATGCCTCTCGGTCACAGCCGAGCTATATCATCTCTCGGCCCCTGCCGAGCTATTTCGCCTCTCGGCTCCAGCCGAGCCGTCTTCTCTCGACCCCAGCCGAGCCATCTCATCATCCGGCCTTTCTAGCCGGTCTCTCCTATCACTCGGCCAAGCCCGAGCGATACCTATACCTCTGCGAATTCGGCGCGGGAGACCTTGAAGTAGTAAAATTTCCAAACATGAATCATATCTGAGAGTGGCCTAGGGCCCTGGAGCCTATGCCCTTGCCAAATCTCGAGACATCAACAAGCTTTCCTAGCCGTCGATCCTCTAACTAACCAGATACGAATCCTACCGATTTCATAACAAACTGGATTCAATCTCAACGGCTTTCGGACCCACGACGCTCCCAAGCAACCAGGTGATCCTCTATAAATACCACAGCCTCAGATCCCCTCAGGTAAGGGCCATCTCTTACACACTCGATGCACACTTGCTCACTGGCACCCTCTCTCCTACTCTGGCTTTGCTTCCGCCATTAACGCTCTACACTGAGCTCTGGAGAGACTCTTCAGCGAGAGCATTCTCCTTATTTTTGTTGATTGCCGATCTCCACTGACTTGAGCATCGGAGGGTCTTCCGCAGAGGGCCACCCCCAACGCCTCTCGTGTGAGGACTGTTTTGCAGGTCCGCCCAGGAGGAAGCCCATCTCGAAGCCTGATCACGCCCGAGTCGGAGGACAGATTTCAGCAGCAACAAATTGGCACTAGAGGAAGGGCCCTCAAGTCCCTAAAAACTTGTGATCCAGGAGACAAGGATCTCGATCTGAAAGAGAACTCCTCCCATGGCCAACCGAAGAAAGGCTACCTCCGAAGCCCGAGATCAGGTCGCCTCTCAAAGACCTGATCCGTGAGCAGTGTTGCGCCGCTGCCACCGCCAGTCGAGACTCCATCACCACCGGCGGCTCTGGTGACTCAGGACCAGTTTGCCTTACTGGTCCAGCAAGTCCAGGCTCTGGCCCACCTGGTTTAGGGGCGCTCCGAAGCCCCCCATCCGCTGCTCCTACTCCTCACCCTCCTGAGGAGAATGCAGCCCCCGCTCATCCAGCGATCTCTTCTTCTAGCCCGCATGGGGTTGCAGACCCCCCTTGCCATCCCAGGAAAGCTGAGCCAGCTCCCCAGCGAGTCCGCAACAAAGATCACCTTAGATCTCGGCGGGCCCGATCTCTCTCTCCGGTGTTCTCTTGCCATGATTCAACACCATTTCAGTATTCTCCTCCTGCACCTTCTGCTCTTCCTGATGAGGAGATCCGCCGCCAACTCCAGGAAATGCGTCAAGAGCTTGATGCCGCCAAGCAGGCCCATCCACTTCAAAATAAGGCAGAGCAGGGCATCCCCTTCTCTAAGAAGATCATGGAGGAAGTGATTCCCTCCCACGTCAAGCTGCCTGAAATCGAGCCTTATCATGGCTCCTCCGACCCCGACGATCATCTCAGCAGCTTCTGATCGATAATGATGTTCCACGGGGCATCAGATGCGATCCTCTGCCGCGCTTTCCCTTCCACCCCAGGGGATCTACTCGAACCTGGTTCAATGCTTTGAAACCAGGTTCCATTGATTCATTTGACGAGCTGAGCCACCTTTTCATTAGCCAGTTCGTCAGCAGCCGCCGTCACCGATGGAGATCCGACTCCCTCTCCGAGGTTAAGCAGAGAGAGGGGAGTCCCTGAAGAAGTATCTCGGCCGTTTCAACACGGCCATGCTGAGGTGGACCACCTTAACCATGAGGTGGCCATGTCCGCCCTGGCGGGCGGAGTATTGAAGGAGAGCGACTTCAACCTGGCGCTGGAGGTCAGCTACCCTCCAAACCTCTCCGACATGATGGCTTTGGCAGACAAGTATGCCAGAGTCGAGGAATCACGAGAGCCGCCCGAGCGAGCTGACAAAGAAGGAGCCCAAGGGCTCCGATAAGCACCGACCTGCCTTCCAGCCAAGTCCGCCTCGTCACCAGAGGATTCCCCATCTGCGCCAAGGAACCGCACTCGGAGCCCCCTAGGAGGTTCCATCGATTCACTCCACTTACTGCCCTAAGAGCGGAGATCCTCATGGAAATCGAACGCCAACTCCCTCGACCTCCTCCTCTCCGAGGGAATGCGGCCCGGAGAGACCCCGCCAAGTATTGCCACTACCACCGTGACCATGGCCACGACACTGAAGAGTGCTGGCAACTGAAGAATGAGATCGAAAGGCTCATCCAGCGGGGTAGACTGGATCGGTTCAGAGGAGCCCCCGAGCCAAGAAATGGGGGCGATCGCCGGCCTGAGCCCCAGCAGCAACCTCCTCCTCCTCCAAATCCTCGGTTGCTGGCCACATTAATGTGATTGAGGCGGTCGGCAGTCCTGGGCGGATGGGACGATGAAGAAGGTTTGGCGCCGAAGAAAGCACGACCTGATGAGCTCTCTTTCTCCAATGATGACTTCTAGGGGATACAGTTCCGCACGATGATGCGCTAGTTGTATCTCTTAATTTGAACAACTATGATGTAAGCGAATTCTCATTGATAGTGGAAGCTCGTCAACGTTTTGTACCTTGATGTGTTTGTGAAGATGAAGCTTCTCATGGAGAATCTCCGAGCCATGGACTCCACCCTAATGGGGTTCACCGGCGATGTCATTACCCCGGAGGGGGTCGTAACCTTGACGGTCCATGCAGAAACCTGGCCCCGCGTGGCCACTGTGTATGCAAACTTCCTGGTGACCAAGCTTCGGTCGCCTACAATGCTATCTTGGGAAGACCCGGCCTAATGTCCCTCAGAGCCGCCATCTCCATCCCACATCTTGTTATGAAGTTCCCTACCGAGCAAGGGGTAGATGTAGTTCGGGGAAGCCAAGCTATAGCTCGGCAGTGTTTTGTCACCAGCCTGCAATCCAAACTGCCCGAGGTTGATGGACTGGATGCTCGGAGGATTTCGCCGAGCAGCGAGGAGAACCAGCCGAAGAGCTGGAGGAGGTGCCATTGGACGAAGCTCGGTCTGACCGAACCATAAGGATCGGGTCGCTGCTGAAGGGGGAGACTCGGCTAGAGCTGATCAATTTCCTCCGAAGGAATGCTGATGTCTTTGCCTGGTCAGCCTCAGATATGCCTGGGATTAACCTGGACGTTATCATCCACCGTCTTAATGTGGATGAGATGTCCCGACCCATGAAGCAGAAGAAAAGAAGCTTTGCCCCCGACCGGCAAAGAGCAATTGAAGAGGAGGTGGACAAGCTCATCAAGGTAAACTTCATTCGGGAGGTGAATTATCCAAGCTGGCTGTCCAATGTTGTTATGGTGAAAAAGTCGAATGGCAAATGGCGAATCTGCATCGACTTCACCGACCTTAATAAAGCATGCCCGAAGGACAGCTTCCCTCTCCCCCGGATCGATCAGCTCATGGATGCCACTTCCGGCCATCATATGCTGACCTTCATGGATGCATACTCAGGCTATAACCAAATTCGGATGGCACCCGAGAATGAAGAAAAGACTGCCTTCATAACCGACCGAGGTACCTATTGTTACCGTGTCATGCCTTTCGGTCTGAAGAATGCAAGCGCCACCTACCAAAGGCTGGTGAACAAAGTCTTCAAGGAGCAAATCGGTCGGAACATAGAGGTCTACGTTGACGACATGCTGGTGAAGAGCAAGAAAGCGTCCCAGCATATTGGGGATCTTTCTGAAAGCTTTGCGACACTCGAAAGTATCGGATGAAGCTCAACCCAACAAAGTGCGCCTTCGGTGTCACCTCGGGAAGGTTTCTGGGCTTCATGGTCTCTCAGCGAGGCATCGAGGCTAACCCACAGAAGATTCAAGCCCTCCAGCAAATGGCGCCCC
>UESW01004020.1:1214163-1252519 GCA_900491605.1 Calamus simplicifolius
TGGACTCCACCCTAATGGGGTTCACCGGCGATGTCATTACCCCGGAGGGGGTCGTAACCTTGACGGTCCATGCAGGAACCTGGCCCCGCGTGGCCACTGTGTATGCAGACTTCCTGGTGACCAAGCTTCGGTCCCTACAATGCTATCTTGGGAAGACCCGGCCTAATGTCCCTCAGAGCGCCGTCTCCATCCCACATCTTGTTATGAAGTTCCCTACCGAGCGAGGGGTAGGTGTAGTTCGGGAAGCCAAGCTATAGCTCGGCAGTGTTTTCGTCACCAGCCTGCAATCCAAACTGCCCGAGGTTGATGGACTGGATGCTCGGGAGGATTTCACCGAGCAGCGAGGAGAACCAGCCGAAGAGCTGGAGGAGGTGCCATTGGACGAAGCTCGGTCTGACCGAACCATAAGGATCGGGTCGCTGCTGAAGGGGGAGACTCGGCTAGAGCTGATCAATTTCCTCGAAGGAATGCTGATGTCTTTGCCTGGTCAGCCTCAGATATGCCTGGGATAACCGGACGTTATCATCCACCGTCTTAATGTGGACGAGATGTCCCGACCCGTGAAGCAGAAGAAAAGAAGCTTTCCCCCGACCGGCAAGAGCAATTGAAGAGGAGGTGGACAAGCTCATCAAGGCAAACTTCATTCGGGAGGTGAATTATCCAAGCTGGCTGTCCAATGTTGTTATGGTGAAAAAGTCGAATGGCAAATGGCGAATCTGCATCGACTTCACCGACCTTAATAAAGCATGCCCGAAGGACAGCTTCCCTCTCCCCGGATCGACCAGCTCATGGATGCCACTTCCGGCCATCATATGCTGACCTTCATGGATGCATACTCAGGCTATAACCAAATTCGGATGGCACCCGAGATGAAGAAAAGACTGCCTTCATAACCGACCGAGGTACCTATTGTTACCGTGTCATGCCTTTCGGTCTGAAGAATGCAGCGCCACCTACCAAAGGCTGGTGAACAAAGTCTTCAAGGAGCAAATCGGTCGGAACATGGAGGTCTACATTGACGACATGCTGGTGAAGAGCAAGAAGCGTCCCAGCATATTGGGGATCTTTCTGAAAGCTTCGCGACACTCGAAGTATCGGATGAAGCTCAACCCAACAAAGTGCGCCTTCGGTGTCACCTCGGGAAGGTTTCTGGGCTTCATGGTCTCTCAGCGAGGCATCGAGGCTAACCCGCAGAAGATTCAAGCCCTCCAGCAAATGGCGCCCCAGCATCTATCAAAGAAGTCCAGCGCCTGACCGGAGGATTGCGGCTCTCAATCGCTTCGTGGCATGGTCGGCTGAGAGGAGCCTTCCTTTCTTCAAAGCTCTTCGATCTGCCAAGAATTTTCAATGGACTCCTGAATGCCAAAAATCATTCGAGGACCTCAAGAAGTATCTCGGCTCACCGCCCCTCCTCAGCAGCCCCAATCCGGAGAGACGCTGTTTCTGTACCTAGCAGTTTCAGAAGGTGCAATTAGCTCGGTTTTGGTCAGAGAAGAGAAGAAGACCCAAAAGCCGATCTACTATGTCAGCAAATTGCTCCGGGACGCCGAGACAAGGTACACCCGAATTGAGAAGCTAGTGTTGGCCCTGATAACATCGGTTCGGAGGTTGCGACCATATTTCCAAGCACATTCAGTGACGGTCCCACCGACCAGCCCATAAGGCGGTGGTCCATCGCCCGGAAACATCAGGAAGGATGGCTAAGTGGGCCGTTGAATTGAGCGAGCATGATATCCGATATCAACCGCGCCCGGCCATCAAAGCACAGGTTCTAGCTGACTTCCTCCTTGAATGCACCATCCCAGAAGATGGCTCCGCTCCGGACTCCTCGAGCATCCGAGATCAAGCGCACTGTGGCTGCTCCACGTCGATGGATCCTCCAATGCCAATGGCTCCGGTGCTGGTTTGATCCTCACCAGCCCCGAGGGGGCGACCTTTGAGTATGGCGTTCGGTTCTCCTTCCCAGCCTCCAACAACGAAGCCGAATATGAAGCTCTGCTCGGACTCCGAATCGCCCGTGACCTGAAAGTGAAGAAGCTGAATGCCTTTACTGACTCTCAGCTGGTAGCTGGTCACGTGCGGGGCGAGTTTGAGGCCCGAGAGCCAAACATGATTCGGTATCTCCAAGAGGTGCGGACTTTACTCTCTCACTTCTCTGAATTTGAAGTTATCCAGATCCCCAGGTCCGAAAATGCTTGCGCTGATCTACTATCCCGACTGGCGACTGCGGAATCAATGAGTTCTGAACAAAAGTTTCACCTGAAATCCTTGAAAAGCCTAGCATCAGAGCGGACCGAGTGATGCAAATTGAGGCCGAACCATCCTGGTTCGACCCCATATTGAGGTACCTTAAAGAAGGGTCGCTCCCAGCTGACCGCAAGGAAGCAAGAAAGCTGAAGCTGCAAGCTACCCACTATGTGCTGATCGACGACAAGCTGTATAAGCGGTCCTTTTCCATGCCGCTGCTCAGATGCCTCCGCCCGTCTGAGGCTGATTATGCTCTTCGGGAGGTGCACGAAAGAATTTATGGCAATCATCTGGGAAGTCGATCTCTATGCCACAAGGTGCTGCGCCAGGGTATTACTGGCCTACCATGCAAAAGGATGCCGATGATCTTGTCCGAGCATGTGACCCGTGCAGAGGCACTCCAACATCCAGAGGCTCCCCTCTGCCAGTCTGGTCCCTATTGCCTGCTTGGCCCTTTGCTAAGTGGGGGATGGATATTCTTGGCCCTTTTTCCCTCGCCACTGGACAGAGGAAGTTCTTATTCGTCGCCATTGATTACTTCACCAAGTGGGTCGAAGGCCGAAGCAGTGGCCCAGATAACCGAAGCTCGGGCCAAGGATTTCGTGTGGAGTCCATCATTTGCCGTTTGGCCTCCGCATACCATCATCACCGACAATGGCAAGCAATTTGATAATCCCAAGTTCCGGGAGTTCTGCGAGATCATGGCATCAGTCATCGCCTCACCTCAGTAGGGCATCCGCAAGCCAACGGAGAGCCAAGGTAACAAACCGGACCCTGCTTCAAGGGATTAAGGCTCGGCTCGCCAGAGCCCGGGGCAGATGGGCGGATGAGCTTCATCATGTCCTATGGGCCTACCGCACCACCCAGAGAATCCCCACCGGCGAGACCCGTTTCGGATGGCCTTTGGCACGGAAGCCGTCATCCCTGTGGAGATAGGCCTCCCCTCTCACGAGTGGAAAGCTACTCAGAAGAAACTAACGGCGAACAGCTCCGCACCAATCTCGACTTGGTGGAAGAGACCAGGGAAAAAGCTCAAATTAGAATGGCCACGTACCAGCAAAGAGTGGCCCGCTACCATGCCTCCAGAGTCAAGGGTAAATCCTTCTCTCCGGCGATCTCGTCCTCCAAAAGCATCCTCTCTAAGCCACTGGAGCAAGGAAAGTTATCTCCAAATTGGGAAGGCCCCTACCAGGTGGCGGAAGTCATCGGGCCCGGCACATACAAGCTCCAGGACCTAAGCGGGAGATCCATTCCCGAACATGGAGTTCAGATAACCTCCGTATATATCATCAATAGAGTACGCTCTCTATAGACTTACCTCATTTACAGCTTCGGCATCTTATTTCTATTACCTACGGCACGACCGCTGCGGTCATTTTTTGGAAAGTCGTAATGGAAAACAGATGCCACTTATGCATCCATTCTTGACACTACCGAGCTATCTCGCCAAGCTTTGAATTAAACTTTCGTACTTCGGCTGCACCGAGCCTTTAAATTAAATCTCGCGCCTCGGCTGGGCAGAGTTCTACTCAATACAGACTCGATATGGCCAAGCGCTCCCGGTGCACCTAGGAACCAGCCGATCTCCAAAGCTTTGTTCGGATTCGGGCAGCTTACAAGATCTCCAAAGCTTCGGATTCGGGCGAACCAACCGATCTCCAAAGCTTCGTTTGGATTCGGCAGCTTACAAGCCCCGGCCGAACCAACCGATCTCCAAAGCTTCGGATTCGGGCAGCTTACAAGCCCGGCCGAACCAACCGATCTCCAAAGCTTCGTTCGGATTCGGGCAGCTTACAAGCCCGGCCGAACCAACCGATCTCCAAAGCTTCGTTCGGATTCGGGCAGCTTACAAGCCCCGGCCGAACCAACCGATCTCCAAAGCTTCGTTCGATTGGGCAGCTTACAAGCCCCGGCCGAACCAACCGATCTCCAAAGCTTCGTTTGGATTCGGGCAGCTTACAAGCCCCGGCCGAACCAAACGATCTCCAAGATATTCGATTCGGGCAGCTTACAAGCCCGACCGGATCAAAAGGCAAAGAAAATCCATCCAGATTCGGGCAGCTAACAAAGCCCCGATCGGTACCAAAGATTAAAACCTCGGCCAAGACCGAGCGATAAGGACAAACATCTGGGAGATAGCAGCAAAAACGAAAGTCGCAAAAATCCTCCCCCTCTTTATTATAAGAAAGACAATGAGGAAGAAAGAAAAGATACAATAGCCTTCACAGAGGCTTGGCATCCGCTCCGGGAGCCACCGAACCCTCCCCACGCGAGCCAACTCGGCGATCTGTTGACGAGGGACGCTATTTCCCCTTCTTGCCGGCTGATGACACGGCGAAGGAGCTCACCTCCCTCGTCGAAACAACCAGATATTCCTCGGCCGCCCTTTGAAGCTGTTCATGGCTCGCGAACGCCAACGCAGATCCACTCCATCGACAGTCACTGTAACACGACTCCCCGGGAGCCCTGCGGCCATTGCCGCGCCACTTAGCGCCTCAGTGGATCGCCTCTCATCGCCGGAAGCCATATCAGTACCCAGAAGCTCTTAGGGGGCTAGCTAAAAGGGTGACCGGTACAAGCATCCCCCTCGTCCATATTTAAACCGCCCCTGGAGTATTTCGATCATTCGAGTCGTTAATCTCGACCCATGGAAACTCACCACGCGTCACCACTCCAGTGGGCGCTTGCGGGAGACAAGGGGTCGCGCCACCTCACCGAGGAGGATCGATAAGCATCGACGAGGTGCGCGGGAAACTCCCCCCTTTTTCTAGGGACCAGGCTCCCTCCGGTTTGCCAAACCCTTCTGTAATAAATGTCCTCGAGAACCTGCCAGACTCCCTCGAATTGGGCATCCTTGAAAAGATGCGGAAAAGCGTCAGCACTAGCTTGCCTCACTCGAAGATAACCGAGTCATAAACTTCGGACGCCCCTATGCGTCGTTCGGATAACCCTCATCCTCTTTAGCAGCCCACAGAATCTACATTTGCTGCAAGAGCCAAACAAAATATTATACCTCGGCAACAACCGAGTGATATCCTGAAGCTTCGGCTTAGTCGAGTAATCTCTCCATCGCTCTGACGCGGCTAAGGTCCTATTATACCTCAATGGAGGCAAATGACCTCCCACTATTCAATAGCGAAGACATGCCTCAAACTGTCTTTCCCTACCGAAATACCCGCCCCATTTGCAAACAGGATCATGCTTACCTCATGAGTCCACAGGACCGCCCAGGTCTCCTTCTGACTCAAACATGGATATACGCTTCCTCTGCTGAGGACCGGACATTGGCCTTAGCAAGAACAAAGTAGCAATAGCGCTACCGAAATATGCTACGATATAAAAAGCGTAATATGGGAGTTACAACTCTTAGCTCAAAGGAGGCAGATACTAAAGGAAGAAGGAATGAAAAATTTCTTTATTTCCTCATCAGAAGAAAAGTTACAACCTCCTAAGAGGAGTTACAAGTGCGTCAAAGCACAGGAAATGAAAACGAGTAAATAGCTCGGCCGAACTGCTTCAGTCAGCTTCGGTTAATAATGACATTTCAGCATCTGACCCAAGAAATCAGACAAATCAGACAGCTCGCCCCGAACCACCGGCTAAGGCCGATCCAGCACTCCATGGGTCCTCTGGATGAATTAAGAGATCCAAAAAGAGACACAGACCCGTGGATGCTGATGCTGAGGAAGCTTCCCCCTGGGTGGAATGCTGGGCTGCAGGTTGCTGCCCGATTGAGAGAGCTAGGGGACCATCAGCCCCACACTGCTCTCAACTCCCTCTTCATGTGGCGGAAGATTCCCCACACGGAGGGGCTAAGCATCCAGCCAGAGGGAGAACGAAAGGTCCGTGCGTACTACGGGGGTGCATGTGCACTTCCTACCCTGCGACCCCCGTAGCAAACCACAAAGGACACACAGGAAGCGCATATGTGCGCTCTCCATGTGATCTCTGCGGACCTCCTGTGCGCTCTCCATGTGATCTCCGAAGCTCCTCCCTTGAGGACGAGCCGCTCTTCAGCGACTCCTTCATCACCCCAGCTATCTGGGGGAAGACGACTTGCAAAAAGAAAACTCAGTCCCTCCGCTCTCACCTCAGAGACACAGGCATCATGAAAATTTTCACAGCTCACAGAGAAGAAAATTTTGGGAAGCCTAACACGGCCCCTTCCTCCTTTTTATAGGCAAAATGGATCGGAGCAGCTATTAAAGCAGAAAGCCGAGATTCAAAATGCCCTATCCGTGCTACCACGTGGCCTCCCAGGACGAGAACAGCGCCCCTCGGTGCGCGCCAAACACGTCGCTTAGCCCATGACATACGCCAGAAGATCTCCTCTGATCCCGGATCATGGGTTATAAATGCAGAAAATCGCCCGCGATCTTAGAGATACGGGCAGGCCTGGGAAATCGCCCAGCGAAAGCGACACTCTCCAATGGCAAACAAGCGCTTGCGTCGTACGCTGAAACGACCCGCATTGAAAAAGACGACATAATGAATGTCCCCATAAAGTGCCGAAGCGACCTTTTGTAGACCACAGAGCCGTGTTATCCATTTCGGCAAAAGGAAGGTCGACTCGCTTGGAAAAGACAAGGCACTGACAGAACAGTAAAGAGGCGCAAAAGCCAAGTACTCCTCAATAAACGTACCTCGACATTCCCTCCTCCGGCTCAACTGCCCATTGTGCTTTGGCGCAAACCGAGATGTTGCATTGTGCTTCCATCCAAGGCCAAAGCTGTTCCCATACTTCGGAATAAACCGAAGTATCTTTTTCAGTCAGCACGACTGAGCTTTATCCTACACTCCGACCCAGGCAGAGATAGCTGCCTTTATCTCATCGATAACGAAGCACTCTTTGTACTTCGGCTAAAGCATGAGCGCTATGCCCTGAATCTTGCTAAGGTAGCCAAAAATCCCCCAAGAGAGTGGCTCACTTACAAGACTTGCACGATGAAAGCAAGCATTTCAAAGACAGCAGCAAGCACAAAAGCTACGGAAACTTTTCTTTTCATTCATCATAGAAAGGGCGACATAAAGAGAGAAGAATACATCGGCCCTCACAGGGGCTTGTCATTTTCTCCAGGAGCTGCTGAGCCCTCCCCTCGCCGCAGAGCCCTCGCCCACCAGTTACTTAAGGGACGCAACCTGCCTTTCCAATCGGCTATTGGCCTCGCGGAGGAGCACAATCTCCCTGGTATAGACAACCATGTATTGCTCGACCGCCTTTTGGAGTCGCTCGTGGCTTGCAAACGATGATACCAGGACTTCCCCGTCGATGGTCGTTCTAGTACGGCCCCTGCGGGCCCCCCAGTGGGCATTGACGCTGTTGTCTGGCGCTCCAGCTGACCTCCTCCATCCTCGGAAGCCATCCTGTTATCACAAGTTTAGATAGACCCACAGGAGATTGGCAGAGGAAATGGTTGGCGATGGCCTACCACCCACCGGTATTTAAACTACTTCGGGCGAGTACCCAGATCGCCCGAGCCATTAGTTCCAACGCCACTGCCATAAAATCTAACCACGCATCATCACTTCAGTGGCCGCTCACAGGAAGCGAGGAATCGCTCCCTCTTTACCAAAAAGGATAAGTAAATGATGGTGGGGAATTCAACAAACCCCCTTTTCGGGATCAAACTCCCTCCAAAAGCGCGTCCGCTTTCTCGCCTCGACCAGGCCGATCTACCTAACTTCAGCTCTAACCGAGCTATCCTCATATCTCGGTCCTGCTCGATCTACCCTTATACCTCGGCCTTGACCGGGATGTTTACTAGGTCCGAACTAAGTCGACCAAACGGTGCGAATAAGCCATGAGCTGCTCGCGATCGAAAGGAAACTAGAAATAAAGATCATCTAAGAAAGACAATCACGCAGAAGGAAAAGATCCACTTCTCAAAAGCTTCAACCGAGTTACAAGGTGGAAAAGCGAAAAATATACAAATGACCCTTAAGAATCAGGGTTGGGAACGGCCCCAGCGGCCTCGACAGCTCCCTTCGTAACGTCCTGGGAAGCTCGGCTTGTCTCGCCCACTTCAAATGTCTTTACCTCCTCGGAAACAGGCTGTGAGGGCCCTTCAGGAGCTGCAGCCTCACTGGGACCCAGAATAGAGTCGAGATCGGTGTCTGAAACATCGATATATTCATCTTCTTCAGCCCCTAAGGAACAGGCCTCTGAGGGTTCGACGTCCAGAAAGGAAAGGTCCCATTCCGGATGCTCCTGAGATATTTTAGTTCGGACCTCCTCCACACCAAGCTGGAAGGCCTCGGCACAGGTCGCATCTTCTGCACCCCGGAGCAAGCCCATTTGCTCCTCGATTTCAGACCGCTTCTCAAGCTCCGAGCTCCTTCCTTTACTCGATGCCAGCTCCTCGTGCAAGATCTTCAGTTGGTTTTGGCCCTCCGATTTCGCCCTCCCCATCTGCAAATATAGGATTAGCCAATGCAGCAGCGAGTTAGTAGGAAAGGTCTAAAGGACAGGACCGAACCTCCTCCCCTGCCTAGCTAACCTCTTGGTCAACTCCTCGGCCCTGCCAAAAGCCCTCAATTTGTCAGCTTGAACCTGCTCGATTCTGCCCCTGAGGTTATCAATCCTCGTTTTCTTATTATCACTTCTTCCCAAGCCCGGGAAAGCTCGACATCAAGCTTATTTAATCTCTCTTGGTGCCATTTAATCCGGTTGTCCTTGGCCGCGATGCATTGATCAAGGTTCGAACTTTCTCCTCCGACTCGCCAAGCATCCTGCTCAGGCGATTCTTCTCCTCGGCAGCTTCCCGCATTAGTCTGTCTCGATTTTCATCGAACTGTTTCTTGGCAGACTCCATTTCCCCAGCATGCCGGCTTCGAGCTGTGAGAGCTTCGAGCATACCTCCTCATACCTCACCTGGAGCCCGAGCGACTCCTCAACTTCGAGCTTTAACCTGGATGCATCATTGAGGGCGACCTGATACAATCCCCTCATCATCTCCAACTTTTGTTAGCAGCGTCCAGGATCTGCTCGAATTTGTCAGATGCCGCTGCTCGCAATCGAAGCTCGGAACTGACCCTCTTGGCCTGAATACTGGCCCTGTCGTCAGACTCAAGCACCAGCCCAATGCCCTAGTGACCAAAGCATTCTACAGAACCAAAAACAAGTGAGAAGATGTGATCAAGCCAACCAGAAAGCACCCACTGCTCTGGAACGGCAACTCACCCAGGAGGCGTAGGACCTAGCCAACTTCATGAGGGTGGGATTATCGATATCGGGGAGGAGGTGAACATCCTTCACCACGTTCCTGACCAAATGCGGCATCAATGAGATCCAGGTCCGCAAACTTGTTTGACGAGGGACCAACGCTCGGAACAATGCCGACTTCATCAAAGCAGAAAATGCCTCCTCAATGGCCGGGTCCGGACTACCAGGCTGCCCATCCAAGGGACTTGTCCGAACAATCTCAGACTGAGGAGCTTTCAATCTCCTGGCCTCTTCTAGTAAAAGTCTGGCTTGCAATTCATCAGATTCCTCGGCCAGCCCTGGCCCCAATGTCCCCGAGGTTTTAACAGGGAGAGCTTCAACCATAAGGTCATCATCCCGTCCTTCTTTCTCGCCCAAAAGCGCCCCTTCGATCACCGGTGCCTGCTCCTCCACTGCAGATTCCGTCAAAGCCTCGGCTTGTTCATTAGCTCCCCTAGCCTCCTCAAGAGGAAGTTCCTCCCGAATCTCCACTGCCTTTGGCACAACATCGTTACCCTCTGATCCGTCCGAGGGAGGCCCTTCAACAATAGGTCCCCCCTGAGCTTCCGACGGAGCCCCCTCCGGGCTATCCACTATATCCACCACTGGAGGATAGGGGATCTCGGCGATCCTCTCTGAGTCCTCCTCCGCTTTATGCTCTCCCCTTACGACTATTGCCTTTTCCCCTAGCGGGAGGGTCTTTCTTCCGTCGCCGGCACTCCTGCGTTCCCTTTTTCGACGGTGAGGAGCGCAAGCTGGCCTTAACTCGCCCAACCTCTGGCTGCGCTCTTCAGAAAGACGGACTTTCTTCTCAAGCTTGCGTCTCTCCACGCTGCTGACTTCTCTTGGGTGCTTGCCCAACTCCTTTCTTATGCGGCCGGCCATCTCTGATTTCTTGGCTGCAGGCACGGGTAGCAACCAATCAAACCTAGATACATTCACTCAAAGAAAAGAAAATAGAGGAAGGGGGAAGAGCTTACCCTGCCTGTCGATGGGGCTAAGCCCAGCGGCACAAAGGGCCTCCTCCGATAATAAGACAATAGTCAAAAACGTCGATCGCTGGTGAGGACCCCCAGATCCTCCCTCTCCCGCTCGGATAAGGCCATATGCGCCTCCATGTCCCTAACCGGGTTTCCCCATCCTCGCCAAAAGTCGGAACCGATGTTCCCCTCAGCGATGAAGAACCGAACCTTCCATCCCTTTATGGACGACGGCTTGTCCACGATCGTCTTGAATGACTTCCGAGGTCCGATATAGGACCACTCCGATTTCCTTCCGGGCAACAGATGGTGACAAGCGCGGAATAGGGATAGAGTTGCTGTTACCTTCACTTGGCTACACATCGAGATAAACCCGATGATACTCCGCCAGCTGTTGGGAGCTACCATCATCGGATAGATGTTGTAAAACTTCATGATCTCCTTCACCAAGGGATGGAGAGGAAATCGGAGGCCGCCTTCAACTATCTTCATAAAGGAAAACCCCATGCTCTAGTTCCTGCGAAACCCTACGCTCGGGCCCCGGCAATCGCAGGAGGATATCCGAGGGGATGCCATATTTCAGACGGAGTCTCCCCAATTCCTCAGCAGTAATTTCTGAGACCATATCGCTGGGACTCATCATTTGCTCGCTGGAAGGAACACCGAGCAAGATTGCAAAGAAGGTAGGAGAACAAATCCCTCCGGAAAAACGAAAGAACGCTGCGAATGGGAATAACGTTGCTTCGACTTTGCTTCCTCCCAAAGGAAACCACCTCAAGAGAAGATAAGGCGCCTCAACCAAGGCATACGGAACCGCCACTGTAAACGCCGTGAAAGCCAGGATTTGCTACGTGGCAATTCCCAACCATTGCCCTAAAGGAGCCTTATGTGACACGTCCCGTAAAGGCACGGCGGCCGCGCAGCATTAATTAAGGCATCATTGCGGGCTGTCAAATCTGGATCCCTCCGTTCAAGTCACGCCACCGGAGTTATACTCCCTACGCCCAACCTACGCTTCGAACTAGGGAGTGGGGGCATGTGTTGAGGGGTAAAATGTTGTGCATCAATAATCGTACATATGGCTAAGACTAACCCTGATTCCTACTCGCTGTGCGGCATCCACCAAAGATAGGTCAGCCTCGGTAAGTTGGGGCGCCCTAGCCCCTCACCAAGCCAAGGGTTCCAAGGCACGGGTCACCTCTCGGTCCCAGCCGAGCTATATATCATCTCTCGGCCCCTCTCGGCTATATCATCTCTCGGCCCCTGCCGAGCTATTTCGCCTCTCGGCTCCAGCCGAGCCGTCTGTCTTCGGCCCCAGCCGAGCTTTCGTCTCTCGGCCCCTCTAGCCAAGCCATCTCATCGTCTGGCCTTTCTAGCCAGTCTCTCCTATCACTCGGCCAAGCCCGAGCGATTCCTATACCTCTGCGGAATTCGGCGCGGGAGACCTTGAAGTAGTAAAATTCCAAACAGGAATCATATCTGAGAGTGGCCTAGGGCCCTGGAGCCTATGCCCTTGCCAAATCTCGAGACATCAACAAGCTTTCCCAGCCGTCGATCCTCTAACTAACCAGATACGAATCCTACCGATTTCATAACAAACTAGATTCGGATCTCAACGGCTTTCGGACCCACGATGCTCCCAAGCAACAGGTGATCCTCTATAAATACCACAACCTCAGATCCCCTCAGGTAAGGGCCATCTCTTACACACTCGATGCGCACTTGCTCACTGGCACCCTCTCTCCTTCTTTGCCTTTGCTTCCGCCATTAACGTTCTACACTGAGCTCTGGAGAGATTCTTCAGCGAGAGCCTTCTCCTTATTTTTGTTGATTGCCGATCTTCACTGACTTGAGCGTCGAAGGGTCTTCCGCAGAGGGCCACCCCCAACGCCTCTCGCGTGAGGACTGTTTTGCAGGTCCGCCCAGGAGGAAGCCCATCTCGAAGCCTGATCACGCCCGAGTGGAGGACAGATTTCACAGCAACATGATCCAACTAATTTCTTTCTTTGTTTCTTTCGTTCTTTCTTTTTTGTTTTTAATGTTAAATTTTCTTCATATCTACATGTGTTCACATCTACGTACGAGGAGATCATTTCAAACCAAAACCAGTTCTCTTAGAAGAATAAAATAAAAACATTTTGATTACTTAATTAGCTAGGTCCATGTTATTTAGCCTCTGTTTGGATGGAAAGAAAACTAGGGAGGAAAGAAAACTAGGGAGGAGAAAACGGGAGAGAAAATGAAATTTATCTTGTTTGAGTGGAGAGAAAAGTAGGAAGGAAAGAAAACTAGAGGGAAAAAATAGAGAAAAAAAGTGGTGGGCCCCATGTAAAAGTTTTCTCTCCATAGATTTTGGAGAGAAAACTCAAAAGTGATTTTTTTTTTTTTCATTCCAATATTGACCCTTCCAAAAAAACAATTGATATATTTTTAATCATTTATAATAAGGATATTATTCATAAATTATCAACTTTTCTCTTCTCTATTTTCCTCCCACTCATCCAAACAGAAGGAGAGAAAATATTTTCTCTTTCCTCACTTTTCTCCCCCTTTTTCTTTCCTTCCACTTTTCTCTCCATCCAAACAGAGTAGAGTTGGGATAGATTTTTCACTTCTTCGGATGGTCAAAGCTATCCAATCACAATCTAAAGGAGCTTTGAAATGCGTAATCTTGCATGATCATATATAATTGGGCATGATTATGCATTATATCTTGAAGCATTTTTTAAAATAAATAACAAAAAAGTCTTTTCTATCAAATTCTATTAAAATTATAAATATTATATACTCAACTCAACTCAACTCATCTAAGCCTTTTCCAACTATATGGGGTCGGCTACATGAATATGCTTTCTTAAGTCGACATTTAAATTACAAATAGTTATATCTTTTTTTTATTTTTATCCAGATTAGTTTAGGTCTACCTCTATCCTTATCACAAATTATTAAAAGATCATTTTTTAACTGAAGCATTAAATATCCACGTTGTATAAATTCAAACCATTGCAATCAATTTTGCTACTCCTATCATTTCTCTTATATTTATTTCTAATTCTATCTTTTAAAGTTTTATCACGGATCCATCTTAACATATGCATTCTGTCATACTTAATTTATTCACATATAAATTAATCATATATAAATATTATATATATATAATAAAAATTAATCAATGAGTTTTTTATTTGCTATGTGTCCCCTGAGAATCTCTTATTTCCGAAGTCTTATGATTGCAGTGTGATCTTGGAAACTGATGCACTATCACCATTATTCAAAGTTTCAAACAAGTTCTAGCTAGCAATGCTTCATGGAATCTCTACCTCCTTTCTCTAAAATATGCTAATGCTTATAAAGTCTCTTCACTCATCAGAATGTGAATGTGAACTGTTGTGTTAATGATATCTAATGCTGAAAAAAAATCCTCCTTGGATTTCTTTTAATTTGGAACTTGGAGAAGGCTAAGAGCCATTTCTTATTATTTGTAACGTACAAATATATTTTACATAAAAAATAAATAAAGTAAAATTATTGAATCCATATCTCACACGAAATGTTGGTCTCCAGTCAATGTTTGTAAGCTTTCCCTGCTAACATTTCCAAACATTGAACTTCGCCAGTCTTTTTGACCAGTGATTGGGATCCATTCTTTTTCAGGTGACTGCGTGTGTATGCAAGAAAAAGATGGTCTTTTTACTAACCAAGTTGTATCCTTTGTCTTTTTAGATATGAATGCAAAAGAACACGATGCCATATTTTTACTAACCACAGTTGAATCCTTTTGTCTTTTAAATTCTTCAGATGATATGAATTCTTGTGTATGAAAAAAAAAAAACGTCTTAGCCCAGTTTTGCACCAGAGTTGTGATGGTATTTTGGTGATGTCAAATTCTGGAATCAACTTATCGCGGAGTCTACACGACAAGGGGTGTCATTTGACTCCGCTCTCAATTTCTTCTCCAACATCAGTGACTTTTAAGTACAAATTAAGGGAATTTTAGGGATGAATCTTTAATTAATTGAACGGTCTGGGATGGTTTCTTTTTTATTTTTTATTTTTGATAAAAATGAATGATCATACTAGGCTAGTACGAGTTAATCCTGATACATCTAAAAACAAAATTTGCTTTAGTATAATAGGGCATGGGTCATTTTGCTTCCAAATCTAAAACCCGGAGTGATAGGCTACCGAGACCGTCACCCCATCTACCACAGCATTAACTTTCTAGTAAACATGACCTATATGAACTGTGTGAACCTTTCGAAGGGTAGATCAGATTCATGGAGTAAGGGGTTGCTTAGTGCATGATCAGTAATCCTGCCAAATCCATCGAATGATAGTAATAGAGTTCCCTTTAATAAAGAGACAATGAGCATTTAGGATCCGAGTGGTAAACGATATACCTGCCTAAGCTGCATAAAGTCAGTCAGAGAAACCGAGCCATCCGCTGCTAATATTGCTTCATCAATCTCACGAATAATAAATGCTGAGCCAGCATATTTTTTCAAACAATCTCATTAAAATTAATTTTGATAAACCCTAAAGGAGACTTTCAAGATATGAAAACCATATATCGGATCGTTATCGAAGCAGCAAAGAAGCTCCAATAATCAAAGCTGTTTGGGGTTTCTTCTTATTTGTTGCGTCCTGATGGCAGTCAAAAAAAAATATACAACCATTTCAAATTAAAAGTTAGATCTTTGCGTGATATGAAATCACTTCGGTAGACAAATTGTCTACCAACTCTGTAGCATCATGTCTTTTTCAACCTCGTGAAGCTCCCAAGATCCTGCCTTCCCTTGAAAAGCACTGGTCTGGTTCTGAACCCTATTAAGGGTTAGTGTGAAACGCTTACCATATTTGATTGCCAAATTCTATATAGTACGGGAAGTCTTCGGTGCATGGATGCCATTTTTCCACGGAAAAAAAGGGCGAGGATATTGTTAAAGAGAACCATTCCATTTACTTTAGCTTTCAAGATGTCGAAAGAAAGTATCATGAATATTTTATGGACCACAGTGGGAACAACCTAAGGCCCTAAACCTTATGGCTCAGGCATATATTCTTGAAAGAAAGAAAGAAAGATCAACTATCATATTCTAAGAACAAAATTAAACTAACTACATGAGAACAGAAGAAAATCCTGTGGAAAGGAAACTACTTGCTATGACTGTGATGCAGTAGGTTTTCTGACTGCTGATGCAATTACTTGTCTCTTTCCTGGAATGAGAGGAGAGCGTCCATAATAAGGAGCATAAATCAGAGCAGCTTTCTTAATCAAATGGAGCTAGGATGAACATATGTTTCAGTCACATAGTTGATGATTTTAGAGTTTTTTTTTTTCATATAAATGATCAAAAACTTTAAGTTATCTATGATCATTGTAATAAGTATTTTCATTAACTTTGTAGCTACATTATTTTTTTTTCTTAGTTTAAAACTGTATTGGCAATTGATTGTAGCTTTCTTTTACTTTTAGATTTCTTGAAATGCAATAAATACTGCGTTTTTTTTTTCATATTTTATAGAATAGTTAACAACGAGGACTCATGAAATACTAAATATTAATTCAGAGAGGTGCTTGATTTTTCATCTTACTTTGCAACTTAAAAAGACAGATGGGCCCCTATTTATATTACCATTAGGTTTGGGGTAGGTTAAAAAGTATGGCTATGTGTCTGTGAACTATGATTTTTAAGAAATAAGATAAGAGTTTGAGAAATTACGTACCATGTAAATAAAAAAACCTTGATTTTTTGTATCATCGTTTTTTATAATGGGGATAGGCTTTGGCTGACATCATTTCTGACGTCTCCAGCGATCTTTATCATGTAAAATATGGCATCCAGCCAACAATAGACTTCAAATGTCATAATAAATATTAAAAGAAGATGCCTAATCATCTAGCAAAGATATAAGATAATAAAAGATATGTAGCTTGAATGGCAGCTGGAGGGGGAACGTTTTGCCATGTATACCAATAAAAATATTTGATATTTTTATCACACAACAGGGTCTCTGTCGAGGAGAATGCTCTCCGGTCGATTTCGATGAAAAATATTCGAATGACTTTATGAAATCTTGATGTTAATAAAGTCTCTAAATTTGATGGGTACCATTTTTATTTTTTTATTATTATTGAAATATTATAGATTAAAATATTATGCAGGTTATTTAACTTATTTTTTAATCTAAAATTATTTTTTTTGATTAGAATCGGATCCTTATTACCCTAGAACCTAAATGCACTGATGTCTCCTCTTCTCATCACTATCGACCTATTAGTCTCTGTACTAACTTATATAAGGCATGTACATGTCTTTTGGTCTCTCGAATGCGATCGGTGATCTCTCACCTCATTTCTCTGAAACATGGAGCTTTTCTCAAAGGGCGTAGTATCACTGATAATGATCCTGTTAGCTTAGGAATTCATGCATGGCCATCACAGAGCCTCTGGTTGTCAGTGTTTTATGGCTGTTAAGCTTAATATGGAAAGAGCTTATGATAGATTGAGCTGGACTTTTCTACGTCGTACTCTTCATGAGTTTGGATTTGAGGAGCTTTTGTTGACTAGGTTATGGCCTGTGTTCACCTGCTATCCTTCTCTCTCCTTATTAATAGTGGCCAGACTGATTATTTTCATTCTGAGATCGACCTATGACAGGGATGTCCTCTTTTCCCATTCCTGTTCATCCTATCTGTTGATGCTTTGTCTTGAGCTCTAACTCAAGCTCATCGAGGCTCTTCTCTGCTCCCCTACACCATGGGTTCCCACGGGCCCTCACTGTCCCACCTTCTGTTTGCTGATGACTGCATTCTCTTGGGCAGGGTTACTATCCGTAATGCTTTCATTTTTGCATCCATTTTGCAGTCTTGTTGCGAGCTTCTGGTCAGAAAGTTAATCAGAGTAAATCCTTGATCTGCTTCAGCCCGAAGACGACTCCTTCATTAAGGGAGTCTATCTTGCAAATCATGGATATTCCTGTTCAGGCTGATCGGCTATCCTATCTTGGGATACCTATTACTGGGAGACGGCCAAGGAGTTCTGACTTTAGCGACCTTGAGAGGTGGGTCCACGATCGCCTGAATGGGTAGCAGATCACTGGACTATCTATGATGGCGAGGATTACTCTCTTACGCTCGATGCTGTCTTCTCTTCCTCTATATCTCTTATCTAATGCTGCTATCCCACTGATTTGCTTAAGGAAGATTGAGAGATATTTCTGGGACTTCCTTTGGGCCTCGATGCAGGATGGTCATGGTATTCACCTTATGGCTTGGGATATTATCTGTTTGCTGATTATTGAGGGTTGGCTTGGGATTCAGTCTCTAACTGTTAGGATGGAGGCTTTGATTGCTAGGCATGACATGTGGTTCTTGCTTGATCCATATTATTTGTGGAGCTCCTTTATGCGTGCCAAATACGGAGACTAGTATTCTTCCACTCCTCCTCAGTCTACTCGTGGGCACTCCTTTTTCTGGAAAGAGGTCTGCTGGCATGCTCCGGCTATTCTGACTAGCATCTCATGGATGATTAGCGATGGAGCCTCTGTGGATGTTGTTCAGGATACGTGGATTGCAGACCTCCCCCTGTCTCGATAGCCGACCTTTGTTAGCACTGACATTCCTTCTGGAATGTGAGTCACTACTTTAATTTCTAAGGATCACATTGCATGATCTTCCTCTTTGGTGTCCAGCTTCTTTGGGGATGAGCTCTATCATCGTATCCTATCTATTCCTCTCATTTTGGGTCTCACTTCTGACATCAGGATTTGGAGGAGATCTTGTTAGTCTCGTGCTTCTATTAGGGACCTCCTAAAGATCTACCGGCCACAGCCTCACCTATCGATGGATTTGGCGTAGATCTGGCATCTCCCCATTCACCCTAGGGTGCGGCTATTTATTTGGAAGCTAGCATGGAACATTCTTCCTACATGTTCCCTTCTCTCTGGGAGAGGTTTGAGTATCTAGCTGATGTGTCCGTTATGTAGTCTAGAGGAGACGGCTGACCATACTATCTTCACATGTACTAGAGCAAGATAGATATGGAGAATTTCTAGTGATCACCTTTGGGTTCATGGTTCTGCTTCCCAGCGAATCTCTTTTCTGAGCCGGATTAGATGGGATATGGGGAGGGGCATCCATCAGCTGGGTACTACGTGGGCCTATATAGCTTATCAGGTTTGGTTATCCTGGAACTGGATTGTCTTCACTAATGAGACTGCTCATTCTCATAGGATAGTCAGGACTGTTTTCTCCATAGCCGTTGAGTATACTTTCCATTAGAGAGCTCTTGATTATGCTAGCCTTGGCCTTTGGGACTCCCCTATTGCTTTGGCAGCCATCGGCGTACGATCTTCATATATTGGGAGCCCCCACCTCTAGGGTTTGTCAAAATCAACTTTGATAGGAGTGTTCGAGGTAGATATGCTGGATCGGCTTCTGTGATTTATGGATCGGATGGTGTAATGTTGGCGGCTCGAGGATTCAACCTTTTAGACTCCTCGGTGCCTCTTTCTGAGCTGTATGCTGCCTGGGCTGGAGTTTTCTATGCCATTCGTAGCCTGGGCACCCGCAGCCTTATTATTGAGGGGGACTCTATTACTATTATCCGTTGGCTTTGTCAGGATTCTAGGGACCACTTGCCTACCATCCCCTTGATTTGCGATATTCGAGCTATACTTCAGGGAGTTCATAGCGTCCAAATTCGACACAACTATCGTGAAGCCAATTCAGCGGCTGATTGGATTTCCGCTAGGGTGGCCTACCACTCTAGTTTTTGGTGTTGGAAGCAGGGCGACCCTTGCCCTTTTGTCCTTACCCAAATTTTATATTCTGATATTTCGGGCTTGACTCATCCTAAATTGGCGTGATCACGTGCCTATACCAAAAAATAAAAATATTTTTAAGGAGTCCTCTCAAAAATTAAAAAACATAAAAAGTAGCTTTTTCATACTATTTGATTAATAATTTATTATAATAAATTTTTTTAAAGTACAGATGGGCAGTCACACAACTCTGATGCATGGACAACCCAAAAGATCAAGAAAAAGGTACATTAAAAGGGAAGATGGAATCCTGTCTTCCTAAGTCCAACTCCAAGTGCTGAGCTACATAGGAAGCAATTCAATCAGCCGCACAGTTTGCCTTCAAATATACATGATGGACTAAGGTAACCATCGGGTCCTGTAGGAGCTGCCAATATCACGAAGGAGCGGGTGCACATCGTCGTGGTCCACCCTCTCCTAAATCCATCCATTGACAGTGAAAGGGTCCCCTTCAATGAGGAGCTGCTGGGTCTGCAGCTATCAGATCGCTCTGCTAATGCCAACCCAAGCTGCTCTGAGTTTAACTTTCGAGACAGAAGAGTCATGAAGGAAGACCCCACTGGCCGCCAGGAGTCTCTCATCATTGGACCAAAGAACATATCCTACACCATCATCGGTACCACGAACATTGCCATCAAAGTTCACCTTAACAAATCTTAGGGGTGAGGGCTCTCAGGAGATAGATTTCGTCCTATGGACTGCTGTCGAAGCAACATAAGAGACCCAAGAACCTAAGATAGTTAGGGAAGTAACAACATCAATTTGTGCATCTAGTGCACATTTGTTGTACCAAAAAGCGATGGAACATGACTGTTTCATTATTTATTGAACTTTTAAAATAAATATTTTTAAAATATAAGATATTACAGTGTAATAATTAAAAATTTGAGGACTAAATAGAAATTTAAGTGAAAGTTCGAGGACCAAAATATTATTTGACCAAAATACCACGAGGTCTCTGCCCACCAGTTGGACTGCTGGACCGTTGCGTCATTCCTCCGAAGAACTCACCACAGTAGATTCCAGAGCTTTCCCTGTCTCACTTCCTTTAAATTTTTTTTTTTAACCCGTTCTTCTATTTTAAAAATATATTTTTTCCATCCATCTGCCTGCTTTTCCTCCGTTTTCTTCTATAAATTCCACCCCTCTTCCTTCTTAACTTCCCTTTCCCCCTCGCCCCTCCTCCCTTAGCTTGCTTCTACTCCTCGCAATCCCTGCCTCCTTCCCTGCAGAACTGTTCAGGTTCTGCTGCTCTGCTCCTCCCCTGTTTCCCCTGCTTCTCGCCACCTTATCTCCTCCGAGAACCTTCTTGGGTTCCTGGACCTAGACCTAGTGGCTCTCGGTTCCGACCCAAAAATTCCGAAACCCATCTGCCGAATTCCGCGTTAAGCGCTGCTGTTTCCCTCTGGGTAGCGGAAAGACCCCTCTGCTGGGTGTGGAAGAACCTTTGAAACCCTCTATTTACAGGGAAACTCTGCCGAATTCTTCCCCTGAATCCCGTCTCTTTCGAGGCCGATTGCTGAGAAAATAAATCACCAAAACCCGGCTGGTGTTGGGCTGTGTTAATTAATTTATTTTTCTTTTATTTATTTTTTTCCAACTCCTTCTTCCCCTGTTTCACATGCAGCATCCCTTCCTGCTGATGTTTCTAATTGATGTCGCCTATCCCAAGTGAAATCTTCCTCTCCGAGTTTATGATAAATTTTAGAGTCAGACGCCCAATCCATCTCGTTCAATCTTTCTCCGTCGTCTTCCTCTACTGGTTTATGTGTTCTCATGAGGCGCCTCTTCTAACATCTCAGCACTCGGGCTCTCCTAGCGTCAGTAAATAAAAACCCGTCTTCTTATTTCCCTATAATTCAGCAAAAATTCCAACCAAGAAAGATCGAGCAGTAGTTTAAAAAAAAAAAGAAAAAGAAAAAGAGTACATAATATACGTATATATTGCTGCTATTAGTTGTGTGAAAACCAGTATGGCTTCTTCCAGTGGATCATCGACCCTGCTTCCGGTGTCCGACGAGGACCCGCGGGCGGCGGCGATCGACCAGAAGAAGCAGAAGCGGATGCTCTCGAACCGGGAGTCGGCGCGGCGGTCGCGAATGCGCAAGCAAAAGCACCTGGATGATCTGAGCGCCCAGCTGAGCCAGCTGAGGCACGACAACGGCCAACTCCTCCAAGCCTTGAGCCTCGCCACCCAGCGCTTCCTCGGCGTCGAGGCTGAGAACTCCGTCCTCAGGACTCAGATCATGGAGCTCAGCTCCAGGCTGCACTCCCTCAACGAGATCCTCCACTTCCTCAACGCGAACTTCAGCACCAGCCACGGGCTTCCGGCCTGCGAGGGGCCTCAGGTAGCCGACGGATTATTCAGCAGCAATCCGTGGAACCCCTCCTACGCGAGCCAGTTGCCCATCATGGCCTCGGCGGACATGCTCCAATACTACTGATTCCCAAGAGCTGAGGATGGATTGCCGCCAGCTTGGTTTGTTGAGATATGTGGACTTTAGTTTCTTGTCGTTTGTATGATTGGGTTGGGGGTGGGAGAAGGACAAGCTAGCCTTCAAGGGCCCAGAGAGCAGCAAAGGTGGTAGATAGCCATAGAAGTGCTTGTCCTGCTGTCATATATGTGGTGGCTTTCCATCTACGATTCTGTGTCATCTTCTGTTATGGATGCGATCTAAGGACTATTCTCTTTTGATAAATATGCCACGCCAGGTGATTTGTTTGATAAGATGGAAGTCATAAACTGTTCAGAGTCCAGAGGGGATTGAAATTAATCTATAAAAAATTGTTGATGGTTGGGTCCATGATGGAAGAAGCAAGCTTTACACTTATATTATAATGAATTTAGTAGCTTGGGATAGTGGGGATTTCTTTACTTTAGTTTGCTGCGAGCACTCTCTCAAATGAATTCTTTATGAAGAAAGCCGGGATGTAAGTTTGTCCCTTGGAGAGGTTTGGACCAATAAAAAGAAAAAGGATGGCTTGCGAAGTGGACGATGCCCAAGGGTGGAGATCATATAAAATTGTTCAATTATTTGTGAGTTATATACAAATTTTACAATTCATTCGCAACTCGTTCACGAAGAATTTAAGAAATTTTTACATGTTACGAAATAATGATATAATACATCATCCCTTTTGCTTCTCCTGTATTTCTTTTTTACTTTGATGAATTTATAATTTTTTTAGAAATTTATAATTTCATTTATTTTTCTCTAGATTTTTGTTACCCAAGCTTTTCCGCATTGTTGATGAACCTTTTTAAAATTCTGGATCATCATATCCAGCAAAAATTGTTCTCCGAACTTCCCAGCCGGTTAAAGCTAGTTAATTTATCTTAGAAGAGTTTTCTCACTGCGCTTTTCTGGGACAAAAATAAAAAATAAAAAAAATAAAACAAGCATTTGTTATTTGCTTGAAATATAAAAGCATTCGATTCCGATGGATGAGCTCAGAGGAAGCCTCCTTAATTGCGCTGCTGCCGTGCATACGATGGCAGTGGTGTGATTGCTGTCTTTTATTTCCTTCTTTCGATCTGGGTGCTTCGACGCTTTCTCTCGTATTATAATGAATTTATCTTCGGATGGTGAGCTCTCTTTAATTTCGTTTTGTTTCCAGCACCGTGTCAAATAAAGTGGGGGCGTTGCCCAAAGCTCGCTCTCTCCGCCTTTCCTTGAAGCATGGTTTCCATGTTTTTTTTTTTTTTTTTTCTGACTTATGAAAACTCTTTAAATTACTTCTGATTTTTTTTTTTGCCTTCCAAATTAATGTTCAAGAACTAATCAATTCAAAACTATTCATTCTTGAATTATACATAAATTTTATGATATATTTAAGAATTATTCTTGACTAATTTAAAAAAAAAATTATATGACATGTATTATAATATATATCATTAGTGGTGATGATGTATCATTTGTACTTTTTGTTTCCTTTATACTTATTTTTAAATAAATAAATTTATAAATATTTCAGAAAGTTTATAAGTTTTTGGTTTTTATTTTTTTTTGAATTTTTTTGCCTGAATTTTGGATCATTTTGTAGCTTTATGGAACATTTATTGTGGTAGATATTTTATTGTTCAATAGTCAAATTAAAATTTCAACGATTCAACCAAAGCCCCTACTTTCAAAGAACAATAATATTTTATTGTTCAAACCTTTATCCCTTCTGCTATTTATTTTAGCAGCTGATGATCTTTCTCGTATCTTCTATCAGGCACAGGCTGATCGTAGCATTGCCCCTTATATGGCTAGTCCCAGGGGTCCTGCAATCTCTCATCTTTTCTTTGCTAATTATTGTATTTTGCTGGGTATAGCTACCACTGCCAATGCTTCTTCCTTTGTTGACATTATCCAGCGTTATTGTCAGGCTTCGGGTTAGAAGGTCAATGTATCCAAGTCTACTATCAGCTTCAGTCCGAAGACCTCCAGAGCTACCAGGGAAGCTATTATCCATACGCTGGGTATCTCGTCCCAGACTGACCACTTACAGTACTTGGGGGTTCCTATGACAGGTCATCATCCCCGCTGTGCTGACTATTTTGACCTTGAGATGCGGGTCCGTCAATGCATTGAGGGGTGGCAGGTTACGAGATTATCTTTGATGGCTAGGGTCATTATCATTCGATCGGTGCTCTCCTCCCTTCCTTTGTATCTTCTTTCAAATGCTGCATCCCGATCTCTTGCCTCAGGAGGATTAAGCGATGTTTTAGGGACTTCCTTTGGGCCTCTATGTAGGAGGGGCATGGTATTCACCTTATGTCTTGGGAGATGATCTGTATGCCGAT
Organism: Calamus simplicifolius; assembly: GCA_900491605.1. NCBI lineage: Eukaryota > Viridiplantae > Streptophyta > Magnoliopsida > Arecales > Arecaceae > Calamus > Calamus simplicifolius. The sequence goes on from UESW01004020.1 coordinate 1,238,206, forward strand.
CCAGGAGGGGGTCTTGAGATCCAGTCTTTGGCTATCAGAAGGGAGGCCCTTTTGGCCAAGCATGCTTCGCGGTTCATCCTGGAGCCACAGTGCCTATGGAGTTCTTTTATGCGGGCGAGATATGGTGATTGGACTTCTTCCTTGCATATACAGTCATCTCGTCGGTATTCTTTCTTTTGGAAGGAGGTTTGTCGATATGGTAGCTCCATTCTGGAAAATACTTCGTGGATGATTGGAGATGGCTCTTCCATTGATGTTATTCAGGATACATGGATTTCTGACATCTCTCTTTCTCGGTGGCCCTTCTTCTTTAGTATTGACGTTCCTAGTAGCATGAGAGTTAAGGATTTGATTTCTTCTGATCCTTCCTTTTGGAGTGCTCAGCTAGTGTTCCAGTTTTTTGGAGAGAAGCTTTCTCGTTGGATTCTTTCCATTCCTCTCATCCCTGGTATTTCCTCTGATGTCAGACTTTGGCGGAGATCTTCTCTTTCGAGGGCCCCCACTAAGGATCTTGTGAAGATTTTTAGGCCTCAGTCTTAGGGGTCGTTGGATGCTGCGTGAATCTGGATGCTTCCTATCCTCCCCAGGATCTAGCTCTTCATATGGAAGCTGCTGTAGGAATGCCTTCATACTTGTGCTTTGCTTGCGAGGAGGGGCTTGCCTATCCAGTCTACCTACCCGTTATGTGATTTGGAGGCGGAGTTTACTGTTCATGCCATCTTCTCTTATCCTAGAGTGGGGCGGATCTGGCAGTTAGCTAGCTATTATTATAGATTGGATCATATGGGCTCTCAGTGTTCCTCTTTCTTAGATGACCTCCGGAAGGCCTCTCAGTACAAATGTGTTCTGTGGGCTTCTACGGCTTATCAGATCTGGTTGTCTAGGAACCAAATTATCTTTACAGATGACAGTATATCCTTCCACAGGATCATATGGAAAATCAGATCCCTGACGATGGATTGTGCCCGTGGCTTCTTTACTGGTGGTTTTGACTTCTCTGGCCTCTGGGGTTCCCCTGCTGCTTCGGCAGCGAACCGGTATACGGTTTTCATATCTTGGGAGCCCCACTCCAGGGTTTGTCAAAATCAACTTTGACGGGAGTGTCCGTGGTAGATTAGCGGGTTCTGCCTTTGTCATCCGTGGGCCGGAGGGCGACCTATTGGCGGCTTGTGGTTTTGGTAGTATGGACTCCTCGGTCCTATTGACTGAGTTCTATGCAGCTTGGGTGGGAATCTCCTATGTTGTTCGGACTCTTAATGCTTATAACCTCATTATTGAGGGTGACTCTATGGCTATCATCCGGTGGCTGCGGAGGGATAATGGCTCTCAAGCCCCTATCAATCCGCTCTTACATGATATATGGGCTATTTTGAAGGAGGCCCATGGAGTTCAGATTCGCCATACCTATCGTGAAGCTAATTCGGCGGCCGATTGGGTGGTATCGTTAGTGGCTCATCACTCAGGCTATTGAACATGGAGGTAGGGGGGTCCCTGCCCTTTTGGCTTACAGCAAATATTGTATTCTGATCATTATGGGTTGACTCATGCCCGTATTGTATGATCGCCCACTTGTACCAAAAAAAAAAGAACAACACGCTACTAGTACTTGAAGAACCAATGAAGGGGAACCAACGATTGGACCCTTATTGTTTTTGGAGCTCTGTCATGCGAGGCATATATGGTGGCTGGACTTTCGATTCGATTTTCCATCCTTTTCGAGGTTGTTCCTTCTTTTGGAGAGCGATCTGCCATTATACCCCTACTATTATGTCTGATATCCACTGGATGATTGGAAATAGTAGTTCTGTTAATGTTACTTAGGATAGCTGGATAGTTGATCTTTCTCTATCTCGCTGGCCGACTTTCCACAGCTCTGATGTTGATCCATCTATGCCAATTCCTGCTTTGATTTGCCATTATAGTTCGGCCTGGCATGTCCCTACGGTATCTTGGCTTTTTGGGGCGGAGGTTGCGCACAGGATCCTTGCCATCCCTCTTGCTTCCTCTGCTGTTACTTATAGATCTTGCCTCCCACGTGCCCCTACCAGAGACCTTGTTGACCACTTTCGGCCTTGGATTTTAGGACTGTATGATGTGGCTTGGATATGGCATTTGCCCATCCATCTCAGAATTTAGCTCTTTTTGTGGAAGCTTGTGTAGGACCGACTTCCCACTTGTTCTCTTCTGGTTAGCCGCAGTCTCCCCATTTCGTCTCTTTGCCTGATATGTGGCCTACAGGATGAGACGGTTGAGCACGCCATCTTCACCTATTCTCGTGCATTACGGATTTGGCAGCAGCTTCATTATACCCCGTGGATTTCGAAGGAGGGACCCACCCGGCTCTCTTTACTATTTGCCATCCATCTGCTCTGCGAGGTCATCGCTCTTAGGGTGTCCTTTCTGCATATATGGCTCATCACATTTGGCTGACTCAGAACCGGATTGTCTTTGCTGAGGAGACGGTTTCGCCTCAGGTGGTCACCCGCACAGCCATTTCCCTCGCAATGGAGTTCTTTTGTTTAGATTCTGCTATTCACTCTGATAGACCCGGCCACTGGGACTCCCCTGCTATTTTGGCAGCGTACCATTCTACGGTCTTTATCTTTTGAGAGCCCCCACCCCCGGGTTATGTCAAAGTAAATTTTGATGATTTTGTATCGGGTCGTCTTGCTGGATCTGGATTTGTTATTAGAGGGTCAGAGGGAGTGTTGCTCGCGGTAGGTGGTCATAGCTCACTCGACATTTTGGTCCCTATGGTAGAGCTTCAGGCTGCTTGGGTTGGCATTACCTATGTTGTTCGTCATTTTAGCTCTTGTCGATTGGTTATTAAGGGAGATTCTCTTTCGATTGTCCGCTGAAGCAGGCGGGATGTGGATCTTTGCTCCCTCCATAATCGCCTTCTCTGTGATATTTGGGCTTCTCTCCAGGCTTTCTGTGCGCCTCTGATCCGGCATATTTACCGGGAAGCTAATGCCGCGGCCGACTGGGTTGCTTCTGTCGCAATCCACCATTCTGATCAGTGGAGATGGTATTTTGGTGACCCATATCCTATTATTTTATAGTAAATTTTATACTCTGATCTATCGAACTTGACTCGCACCAAAGTCATGTGATCGCCGGTTTGTAAAATAAAAAATAAAAAAAATAATAACATACCTCGCTGCTCATACTTGTGATGTACTTAGTGACTTATACGGAAGACAGCAGTAAACTAAACTGGAGTAACATACTAATAAAAAAATATTATATGTGATTAGTATAGTTAAAATATGAACATCATACAAAATTATTTAACTTAGTTTATGAACCCAATGTCTCTTAACTTAATGAGAAAATCTTACTTCAAAGTGGCTTATAATTCTTACTAGTTTAGCAAGTAAATCAAAACGGCATGATCATCCAATAGGTTCATGTTAAGATTCAGAGGGAGCAAAGTCCAGTGTCAACAAGGACTTCATGCTTTCACCTCCTCCTTCAGAGAATTAAATCAATGTTGAGGCCTAACTTAGCTCAATTCTAGCGAGAAGAAAATTACGCTACAGATTTTCTAGTCTTACCTTTAATTAAGGTAGTGTTTGAAATAGGGAATAAGAGGGGATATTCAGGGGATATCCTTTCTTATTTCTAAAAGCCATACTATAAGGGATAGCTGGGAATAAAGTTAACCAAAGGGATAATCCATGGTTAACCATGGTTAATCATAGTTAACCATGGGATATCCCCTCAATTTATTTCCTAGAGAATGCAGGAATAGTTGGTTATCCCTCCAAATAAGAGTAAAAAAAAGTTATCCTATGAATTTACCTTTTTATATTTGATATGATCAATGGGATAGCCAAAGGATATCCCTAGAGATAGCTAGGGGATAAACTCTATCCTATTTACTTATCCATGGATAATATTTTTTCTATCAAACATGTATGGAGATAACCTTTCTAACACTCTTTAATATTTATTATTATTATTATAAAAAAAAAGTTCCGGTGGTGAGAGTTTTGCTATCCTTAAGCGATGAAAACTTTTGCAAAGAGCCGAAAAGGCTGTCGCCTTCAATCCATTATTTAATCCCAATACTTTTATGAACACCAATCTTGTATCTTATTGGATGACATACGACGCACAAAATAACGTTTACAATGTAAAATAAGCAAATTATACTTTCATTTGGTAGTGTTTATTTTACAGTACTCCATATGAATTTACCTCATGCTACGTCTATGTATAACAGATTGATTTGGAGCTTGTTTGCATACCCAAAGAATTCTGCACAAGAATTCTATTATACTAATAACAAGGAGGCTTTTTTCTGATTGGGTTCTTGGAAGACTCCTCTCACCATGATCTCAGCGTATTTCAAACTAAGTCCCCAACTTGGAAAATCTTATTCCATCATCCAAACAGGGCTTCTATAGGTACAGGAATAGTATAGCAGAGATTTTTTTTTGGTAAAATGGCACAATAGGATTGAGGATGGCATTGTGATGCCCATCCTAATAGTTTTATATTAAAAAATTAAAAGTTGATTGTATGCTTTATAACCAGTTAAGAAAAATGAACAAGTACCAATGAATTCCTTTTGGACTGTAATAATTCAAATTGATGTGAATCTTATCCATCTTGCTTTTTTATAACGAAATAGAACGTAGATTTACGGGCTCGGATCGTTACAATATGATATTAGAGCCACGCATCAGTCAAAAATGCAGGAGCTAAGTGCCATACAGAGCAAAGTGCTACATTCATGGAATGAAAGCTATCTTTGAACCTATAGGGGTCATCTCTAGAATCCTGTCTATCTGATAGTTGCGATCATGTATCCCTGGTGATGAGGACATCGCCTCTGTATGATTTATAACCAGTTAAGAAAGATGAACAAGTACCAATTGAATTCCTTTCGGACTGTGATGATCTAAATTGGCGTAAACATTGTTTGTCTTGCTTTCTTATAACGAAATAGATTCATAAGTTTATGGCCCGGAACGTTACAGGCAGATTGTGTTATACCACTATATCCTCCTAAACCTTCAAGACATCCACTAGTGAATAACTGATTTTATGGTGATATATATATATATATATATATATATATATATATATATATACATATTTCTTACAGGAAGATATAAATACATGGATGTTAATTTAATCATGCCTTGTATCCATTAACAAATAATCCAAGTGCCATGCTGCTGCTTTGTTATTCTGGAATGCATTCTGAGAAGGTGAGCTTTAAAGTTTCAAGGAGAGACAAAAGTATTATGGAGTTCAAACTATGCTTGACTAAGGAGAAGAGGGTTTCTCTTCTGAGCATGCTTTAAGATTTGTGTTCCCCTTCTGCTCTGTTGCTGATCTCCGATGATCTTGTCGCCATTTCTGATCTTCAACGGTGGTTTGATGGCTTCTTCCCCTGCGAATTCTCCAATGGAGCCTGATCAGTCTGAGCCGGTTGGTCGGGCATGGCGGAGTGCTCCTGTTTCCCGTTTCGAGTGGATCTCTCCCTCTCCATCTCCGGTGGAGGTGGCCGAGCTCGAATGTCTGTTCCCAGACATTATTCAACTCCTGAACGCTCTCTGGAGGTGGAAGCTGCTGCTTGGGAGAGTTCCTCGTTAATTGCTCGCAGCCTCTCCCGCTGGGTTTCGCCAGAGGCGATCCTCCGAGAGCTTCGTCGTGCTGGTGTGCCTGGAGAGGTAGAAGCTATCAATCTCGCCCACAAGCATTACATCCTTCGATTCCATGATCTTTAAGCCAGGGATCTTGTTCTGCACCGACCGTGGGTAGTGAATGGCAACTGATTGTGGTTGCAGAATGGCAAGCAGAGTTCGTCCCCGGGAATGACACACTTCTCAGCGCTCTCCTGTGGATCCGTCTTCCCCTGCTTCTATTGGATTTCTGGTCGGATGAGATCTTGGCCTTGATTCTCTTGGCTGTAGGTGAATTCCAACTCTCTGACGATGCTACAAAGATGAAGAACCAGAGGGGAATCGCCGAGCATGCGTACAGGTTGATGTGGTTAGTCCCCTCATGCCAGGGGTGAGGATTCGTGGAAGTAAGGATCCTTTTTGGCAGCAATTCTCATACGAGAATGTTGATGGAATCTATCCTTCCTGTGCTTCTCTGCATCTCGTGGAGTCCTGCAGGGTGGAGCCAGAGTTGGTTCAGTCCCAGGCTGCGCCTCGTTTTGGTTCCTGGATGGCTGCAGTCCGGCATAGGAAGCCCCCCCTAGTGTAGGCTTCGGCTCCCAGGATGATGGCTCGAGGGGATGCGAAGCACTCCCCTGCTTTGGACGATGGTTGGCAGCTCCCTAAGAAACCGGCTCGGCGATCAGGGAGTGGAGTTCAATTAGCTGGCCAGGCTTCCTCTTCTTTTCCACGAGCATCGGAGCAGAAAAGGGAGGCTTCAGTTCAGCCGTGCCGGTTCAGTTCAGCCGTGCCGGTTCAGTTCAGCCGTGCCGGTTTCAGATCCTAAGTCTCAAACTGGGTTTCAAATGGTTGAAGTGGTTCAGCCAGTGGTAAAGGTCCTTAATCCATTCTCTGCACTGCACTCTGATTCAAACACCAGGTCCTCAGACTGCTGCTTGGTCTCGACTCCGGTCACTTCGAAGCGGGGCTGACCGATAGAGTCTAGGTCGTAGAGCTTTGCTTCTAAGGGCTCTAAATCAAAAGGTAAGGCCCCTCACGCTGGAAAAGGCAAAGGACCCGTATCCTTTACTTTTTCGGCTGCTAGCGATTCAGTACAGGGTTTAGGTGTTCAGACTCACCGAGGTGCGAAGAAATTCCGCGGTCTGGCTGAGCCTACCCTGGGGACTACATCTGGGGTTCCCCCACAGGAGCCGAGGGTGAGAATGACTATCGATGATGGGGTCTCTCAGCCTAAGCAGTTTATTCTGCATGGTGATATTAAGGAGGAGCCAGTGTCCTCCTTACCTCCTTCGGCGACAGGGATGGATTATGACTCTGCGGTCTCCCTTCTCAAGAAAGCTATTCAGCATGGGGACTCAGTTATGGCCATGGATTTGGCACGAGATGAGTGTCACGGATCTAGGGGATGCAGTGATTTGGAGCATGGGGGCTCCCATACGACTAGCAAATTGATTGTTATGGAGATGTATGGGGATATGGAAGAAGTCCCCCCCACTCAATCTACTGAATGAAGATTCTCTTTTGGAATGTGCGAGGTGCTCAGAAACCTTCGTTTCGCTCCTCGTTTGGTAGGTTGCTGCAGCTTCATGATTTTGACATTTGTGTTTTGGTGGAGACCCGTCTATTTGGTGGAGACCCGTCTGTCTGAGGATAGCCTGGCTCGTCTTCGGAGATAGCTTTCTAGATTATGGGATTCTTATACCATTGAGTCAGTTGGTTTATCTGGGGGCATTCTGGTTCTCTGGAGAAATAATAATATTAGGGTTGATGCCTTCCATGGATGTGGTCAACATGTGTCTTTGGTCATCTCCGAGGGATCCTCAGCTCCCTGGCTTCTATCGGGTGTCTATGCCAGTACTGACTTTAGACTGCGACGTGAGCTATGGGTGGAGCTTCTTTCTCTTCTTGCTTAGGGTTTACCTTCCCTTATTGCTGGTGATTTTAACTGCATTGTTGGAACTGATGAGAAAAGAGGGGGTCGGCCGTTTGCTGGATCACCAGATATTGTTGAGTTTAGATCCTTTATATCTTCTGCTGGGCTCTTGGATTTGGGATTTTCTGGATCCCAATTCAACTGGTGTAACAATCGCCAGGGCACTGCCCGTGTGTGGGAAAGATTGGATAGGGCCATGGCGTCTCCTTCCTGGCTCCAGATTTTCCCTTCTGTTACTATCACTCATTTGTCCAGAATTGGCCCGATCATTGCCCTATTCTTGTTTCTACTGATCATAATATTCATCAAAGTAGGATGTTTCGATTCGAGAAATTCTGGACTTTCTATTCATCTGCTAGATCTATCATCTCTCAGGTTTGGCATTTATCTGTTAGAGGAAGCGCTATTTACAGATTGTCTCGGAGACAGATTCTTGCTGGTCGTTGTCTCTCTAGATGGAACAGAAGAGAGGTGGGGGATATTGTCAGGCAAGTAGAGCAGGTTGAGTCTATCATCTCCACATTGCAGGCGAAAGAGGACCAGGAGGGGGTCCTTCATCAGTCTGATCTTTCGACTCTCAGATCCAGTGTGGCCAAGCACCACTCTCTTTCAATGCAGGAGACTTTTTGGAGGCAAAGGTCCAGAATCCAGTGGATTAGGGAGGGGGATCGCAATACTAGATTCTTTCATCAGGCCACTTTAAAACGCCGTGCGATGAACCGCATTAGGTGTTTAGTTGATGATGAGGGGGATATTCAGGAGGATGTTCAGGTGATCAGGAACTTGTTATTTCAGTTCTTTCAGTCTAGATGGACGAAACATTTGGTGAGGGCAACCCCGTGTTTCCTGTTCAGCCCTCTCTCAGGGTCACCACGGCTGAGAATGCTTTTCTTACCAGGCCAATTTCAGCGGACGACATTCAGCAGGCTTTATGGGATCTTAGAGCTGACAAAGCCCTGGACCTGATGGATTCCCTCCTTTGTTCTTCCGCTTCTATTGGGATATAGTGGGCCAGGAGGTTGTGCAGACCATTCAGCTTGTGTTTCATTCTCACTCTATTCCCTCTGATTGGAATCGGACCCTTATTACCTTGGTGTCGAAATGCCCTGATGCCTACTGTTGGGAATTATATCCTAAAGCCAATCATTTGATGATTATAAATTAATATATTAATAAAAGTTATTTGGCAGTTTATTCATTACAAGAACATCTTCTTTATACTCTTGATTGTAATAAAGCCCTTAGGATCTTCCTTCACGATAAAGGAGGATTTATCTTTGAAGGTCCTTAAAAAGGTTCGCAACCATATGATATACTATGACAGGGCCATAGTACTATCAATTATAGGATGTTGTATATCATATTTGTTGGTTGTCCTCTTAACCAAGGAGTGTAGAGACACTGGTATGATATACAGGTGAAAGGTAGGAGTACATTTCACCGAACGTGACTCATTTTCGGATACTCTACTGTCAAGAGTTAATCCGAGAAGATAAAGGTATAAGTATCCTTCAGACCTGAAGATCACAACCAGTGGCTTACAAGAAACTCATTGTACTTAGGTGCCGAACCACCTGGATTTCTAATCCAGCTACGAAAGGTTACTTGGTATAGTCAAGTACTTGTGGTAGTCAGTTGTGGATCAAGATGGAATTTGACCTATCCCATTAAAAGGAGAAATGCTTGTGTTTTAATTTAGCAAGACCTTGGCCAAGGCACTTCATGTGAAAGTCACATGATCACTAAAATTGAAATCACTTTATGGATTTGCTATTTAGAGTTGACAGGCTCTTAAGCCATCCTTAGCATTTGTGGTCAAGAGGATGAATTATACGGTAACTGTTTCTTAGGGTTCTTGGAGTTTGCTCGGCAACTCTTCGACCTATCCGGACGTCGGGTTCCATTGCTAGATGGGCATATCGATTAGTATAGAAAGTTGTTTCTATGCTACCAGCTTAGGTTCGAACCTAGAGAGTCACACGCATAGAAGTTTCCTAGGATGATCTGTTTGCTGATCAACGATTGAGAATCGTGTATGATTTAATTAATCAATTTGATTGATTGAATTATCTTGATTGGGTTAAGTACAATTGAATAAGATTCAATTTAGTTTAAGTCTATTAGAAGGACTAGTCAATTTTAAATATTGATTTAAAATTAGACTTGATTTGGATTTAAATAGATTTAGGACTAGCCAAATTTGATTTGGGCTAGGACCATGATCTATGTGGGTTCAGTCCAATAAATTCAGATTAGTTTAAACCAAAAACTAAACCCAAACCTCTCGCATAAGTCTGAGAGATTAAATTCACATATAGAATTTAATGTTTTGCATTAATCTTCTCCAAACAATTCCGTCAGAATTCTAAAGTGTTAGAATAAATGCTCCTCTTTGTATTAACCAAGCATTACGGTTCGACGACTCTTTGGTTCTTTACCGAACGTCGGAATTAACAAGCGCTACGATTCGGTGTCTCTTTGGTTTTCGCCAAGCGGCGGAATTCTAAATGTTAGAATTTAATGTGCTGGCTAAAAAGAGACTATAAATAGAGGACATCCCTCACCAGATTACACAGAGGAGAAAAAAACACACGATAGGTCGTGAATTGATTTCTAAAGAATTAGAATAGAAAATCTTGGTGATTCTGGTGCTAACGGAAGTGTGGAGGATCCTAGAAGAAGAATTCAAGTGGGAGGATTCAAGATCAGCAAAGTCATTTTCTGCGAGCTAGCACTCCCGGGAATCCGATCATTCGGGGCTTCGCGTGGACGATACTAGAGGCCGACGATTGAACGACTGCAGAGCATAACATGATTTACCAATTGCCTTCAAGGTAAGTGATATGATCCCTAGATCTTAAGGCATGCTTCAAGATAAGAAGTATGACTTCTTGCCTTGAAGATCAAGACATGATCTTGATAGTTTTTATTTATATGCATATTTTGGATCAATCGATCCTATATACAAGGCAAAGATATGATCTTGATGCATGTTAGATAGATTAGTATGTAATCTTTAAATTTCCGCATTGATAATGTTATCAATTTTTTAAAACATGCATGCCTTGGAGATTGTTTCTCCCTTCACCTACTCCCCTCAGCATTACCGGCCTATCAGTCTGTGTACCACCTTATATAAGGTGTGTGCTCGCCTTTTGGTATCCCGCTTATCTCCGGTGATCCCTCGCTCATATCCCAAGAGCAGGTGATGCATGTCGTAGCGCAACGATTAAAACACCTTAATTTCACTATTAGGATAGCGAGAGTAAGGGATCGATTCCACAGGGACTTTAGCGATTATCTTGAAATAATTTTATAAATTTAACTAAATAGATAACTAAGTAGATAATTAATAGTGCAAATAATAAGATATGGTTTATCTTATTAGAGCATGGCTCGTACCCGTAGATCACGGCCGTCCCTTTTAAGAATAAATCAGTCTAAATTATTTTCACTTAAATAGAATTTAATAACAATTAAATATACATAAAACTTTATTTTAATAACATCCAAGAGTGCATATTAAAATCTAAAATAAAAGAGTTTTAATTAATTTCTGATAGTAATAAAGAGCAACAAATTCTCCCTACACCAAACCAAATATGGGATGAACCAGGTGCTACCTTTCTTTCTTCACAGACGCCAAGCCACGGACGCAGCGCCTGGAACAGAGGACTCCACGAAACCCACGAACAGAGCCTTCTTCAATCAATGGAACAGAGCCTCGGATGGGCACCGCACACGACCCAAATAGATAGATCCTCCAATCCCCTCCTTGTGCTATTTATAGAAGTCGGACGCGGCCTTGACGCGGCGAGGAATCCTGTTTCAAAACAGAGATGACGCAGCGGAAGCAACAAAATAACAAAGGAAATATGGATAAATCATCAATAAAATTCAAATTCCTTTTAAAGGAATTTAATTCTCTCAAGTTGATAACTTTCAATCTAATCTATTCTTAATTGGTTGAGGAAACGGTTAGAATGAAATCGGAGAAGAATCATGCGGAAACAGGGAACTGGGCTGAGAAAACGATGAAATCGGCAACGTATTTGCCGTTTTTGCTTTGAAATCCATGCTAAATCCTTATAAATCAATTCCGAGCTCATCTTAAATCCGATTTGAGTGTCGTTTGCATTATTAAATCCCTAAAATCAAGCTCTTTAAGTTGATAAGATTTTATCTAAAATATTATATAAAATATTAAAATATTAAATAATTATAGGTACATTAAATTATTAATTAATAGGTTTAATGATAATTATTTATGCATTTATCACTCCCCCCAACTTGAATCTTACTCATCCTCGAGCAAATAAGAAATTTAGAAATATGTACCAAGCTAGTCCAAGAATTGATAGTTATCTTATAGTTATTTTTTTAAAAAATATATATATTTTTAAGATCATAAGGGAGGTACTTCATTGGATTATTAAGTTTTTTTAGTGATAAAGTGTAGTCCATAAGAATTTATAGAAGTCTTTCTTCACCAACTTTCACTTCTCTAATTAAGTCTTCTAACTTAATTTGGGTTGGATGTAATGTCTTTTGTACTTTGGTTTCCTTATTTATTTATTTATTTATAAAGTCAGTGCAATGTCCTAACCCCTTGCTTTCTAATTAACCCTTGTAGTGAGCTTTAGGCCAATGGCTCCCAAACCAATTGGTTTTAGGGCATTAGGTATAAAATACCCCTCGGACTTACTCGAGTAAAAAAGGCTTTAGGTAGGACTGACTCTACTTAGATTCTTTTACATTCTCACCTTTTTATGCGAACAACATCACTTTCTTAGGTGACGGGGCCCGGTTACTCAGTGAAAAATGCTAAGAACCTAATCCATTAACTTTAAGAGAGATTTTTTTTTTTTTTGAATAACATTTTCACCCATACCCTTATTAAGTAGATTGTACTATTAAGATCAGTGGTCAGGAGGGTCTAAAATTATTCTAAAAATTTTTTGGGCTAAACCCTACCTTTTATTAGGTTTTCTTAATAATTTATTCTTTAGTATTTCAAAATAATCTAACCATTAATCATTAATAGACTTGATTAACTTCAAATCGAGACAGAATTTGGTACACACATCTGATTATAGTTTTACGCAAGGATTTACTTATTCTTTTTCCTCCCCCCAACTTAATTTTCATTGTCCCTAATGGAAGAAAAATTAATTAATTCAAGGAAAGATACTACCTGGTAGAGTATTTGAAGGTTGGACGTTTCATTGTTGCCATCTTCTTTCAATCTGCTTCTGTTGCTCTTCTCTGGTCATACTAAAAGAACATACTAAAAGAAAGTTAAAAATAACTAATAAACGGGTTGCCTCCCAAGAGCGCTAAGTTTAAAGTCTTCAGCCAGACGTGCTACTTATTATGATAATGTTGGGTTCACAAGATCAATTGATTCAACAATTTCTCCATCATTAATTTCTTCTATATATGGTTTCAAACGCTGGCCATTTACTTTGAATGTATTTCCTGCTTGGGGTCTTTAAGCTCTACAGCTCCATAGGAAAATACTTGAGTTACTATAAAAGGTCCATTCCATCGTGAACGAAGTTTTCCAGGGAAAAGGTGTAATCTTGAATTGTAAAGCCATACTTTTTGATTTGGTTCAAAAATTTTCTACTAATAAATTTGTCATGATATGCTTTGGTTCGTTCTTTATAAATTTTTGAGCTCTCATATGCCTCATTTCGTAGCTCTTCTAACTCATTCAATTGGAGTTTTCTATTGACACCTGCATTTTTTCATATCATAATTAAATTGCTTGATAGCCCAAAATGCACGGTGTTCTAATTCTACAGGTAAATGACAGGCTTTTCCAAATACGAGTATGTAAGGAGACATTCCTATGGGAGTTTTAAATGCAGTACGATAAGCCCATAATGCATCATCCAAACGTTCTGACCAATCTTTCCTATCAGGTCTCACCGTTTTCTCAAGGATATTTTTAATTTCTCTATTTGATATTTCAACTTGGCCACTAGTTTGGGGATGATAAGGTGTAGCTACCTTATGAGTAATTCCATATTTGTTCATTAATGCTTCAAAGTGTCTATTCGTGAAATGTGTACCCCCATCACTAATTATAGCCCTTGGGCATCCAAAACGACTAAGGATATTATGTTGAATAAACTTGATTACAACTTTATGGTCATTGGTTCGAGTTGCCATGGCTTCAATCCATTTTGACACATAATCAACTACCACTAGAATGCATTCAAATCCAAAAGAGGAAGGAAATGGGCCCATAAAATCAATACCCCATACATCAAAAATTTCTACAACCAAGATAGGGTTTAGGGGCATCATGTTTTTTCGAGATATATTTCCTGTTTGTTGACATTTGAGACAATTACGGCTAAATTCATGTGCATCTTTAAAAAGAGTTGGCCAATAAAACCCACTTTGCAGTACCTTTGCTACAGTTTTCTTTCCACTAAAATGTCCTCCACAGGCAAGAGAATGACAAAGTTAAGTATACTTTTAAATTCACTATCGGGAACACATCGCCTAATCACCTGATCTGAACAGTACTTAAATAATTCAGGGTCTTCCCAAAAGTAATATTTGACTTGTGAGAAAAATCTATCTTTTTTTTGTTTTGTCCAGTGGGAAGGTACTTTTCCTGTTGCCAAATAATTCACAATGTGGGCAAACCAGGGAAGACTGCTATGGGAAATTGAGAATAATTGCTCATCAGGGAACTTATCTCTGATTATTTCTTTATTGTATTCCA
>UESW01004020.1:1263136-1293780 GCA_900491605.1 Calamus simplicifolius
GTGGCCGCCTAGGACCAGCCCGAGGGCCGGCTAGGGGCCTAACATACTTGTGGCCGCCTAGGACCAGCCCGAGGGCCGGCTAGGGGCCTAACATAACTGTGGCCGCCTAGGACCAGCCCGAGGGCCGGCTAGGGGCCTAACATACTGTGGCCGCCTAGGACCAGCCCGAGGGCCGGCTAGGGGCCTAACATACTTGTGGCCGCCTAGGACCAGCCCGAGGGCCGGCTAGGGGCCTAACATACTTGTGGCCGCCTAGGACCAGCCCGAGGGCCGGCTAGGGGCCTAACATACTGTGGCCGCCTAGGACCAGCCCGAGGGCCGGCTAGGGGCCTAACATACTGTGGCCGCCTAGGACCAGCCCGAGGGCCGGCTAGGGGCCTAACATACTTGTGGCCGCCTAGGACCAGCCCGAGGGCCGGCTAGGGGCCTAACATACTGTGGCCGCCTAGGACCAGCCCGAGGGCCGGCTAGGGGCCTAACATACTTGTGGCCGCCTAGGACCAGCCCGAGGGCCGGCTAGGGGCCTAACATAACTGTGGCCGCCTAGGACCAGCTCGAGGGCCGGCTAGGGGCCTAACATACTTGTGGCCGCCTAGGACCAGCCCGAGGGCCGGCTAGGGGCCTAACATACTTGTGGCCGCCTAGGACCAGCCCGGGCCGGCTAGGGCCTAACATACTGTGGCCGCCTAGGACCAGCCCGAGGGCCGGCTAGGGGCCTAACATACTTGTGGCCGCCTAGGACCAGCCCAAGGGCCGGCTAGGGGCCTAACATAACTGTGGCCGCCTAGGACCAGCCCGAGGGCCGGCTAGGGGCCTAACATACTTGTGGCCGCCTAGGACCAGCCGAGGGCCGGTTAGGGGCCTAACATACTGTCTCGGTGGTTCTCACGCCAATCCGGAGTTTGACTTGGGGCCGCCTAGAGCACAAGATTTGAACTTCCAAAGGTTTCTCGCGCCGGTCTGGGGTGTATGTGTCTTTTGGGCTACCGATGTCCTTTTGAAGTCCCGAGGGGTGACCGAGAGTCGCTGTGGTGGGACCATACTCGAGAGCCTTTAACCCCGAGGGTGACCTAAGGGCACTTTGACCTGGCTCAGGTCCTTTTGAACCCCGAAGGGTGACCCGAGAGTCGCTGTGATGGGACCATGCTCGGGAGCCTTTAACCCCGGAGGGTGACCTGAGGGCACTTTGACCTGGCTCAGGTCCTTTTGAACCCCGAAGGGTGACCCGAGAGTCGCTGTGGTGGACCATGCTCGGGAGCCTTTAACCCCGGAGGGTGACCTGAGGGCACTTTGACCTGGCTCAGGTTCCTTTTGAGACCCCGAAGGGTGACCCGAGAGTCGCTGTGGTAGGACCATGCTCGGGAGCCTTTAACCCCGGAGGGTGACCTGAGGGCACTTTGACCTGGCTCAGGGTCCTTTTGAACCCCGAAGGGTGACCCGAGAGTCGCTGTGATGGACCATGCTCGGGAGCCTTTAACCCCGAGGGTGACCTGAGGGCACTTTGACCTGGCTCAGGTGAAACCCCGAAGGGTAGCCTTTATTGATGGGGCAAAAATAAAATTGCCTCGGGGGTTTGCGACTGGCCCAGGCGTTGACTTGGGGCCGCCGAGACCGCAGGGCTTGAACCACCGGAGGCTTCCCGCACCGGTCTGGGGTGTCTACGATCTTGGGATCACTAAAGTCATTTTGAAAATATTTCGGGGGTCGCTCGGCCGGTCCGGGAGTTTGACTCGGGGCCGCGAGACCATAGGATTTGAACCACCTCGGAGGTTTCTTGCACCGGTCCGGGGGTGTCCTTATGATCGTGGGGCTATCGGAAAACTACCTCGGCGATCGCTTGGCCGGCCCGAGTGATTTTTGAGAAATTAAATAAAAAACTTATTTTTTCTCTTTTGTTTTTATTGGTGTAGTATACTTAGCTTTTGTAGCTTTTTGTCTTCGTGTCCTGTTTGATGCCATCATCGATTAAAGGCTTGAGAGCTTTTTGGCTTGAGAGCTCTTTCTTTGAAGAGATTGGTCATCCTTAGTGCTGAAGTCTGAGAGCAGCTAGACGAAATCCGTAGGAGGTCCTGGGCTCAGTTTGGCTCTTGGGTGCAGTCGAGAGAAAGAGAGAAGGGGAGAGAGGGGGAAGGTGAAGTCAATAGTCAAAGCCTTTTGTCCTCATCTTCCACCTTGCATTAATTGCACTAACACTCTCGGCTTACTATCACCAGAAATTAAAATGCCCATAAATGTTGAGGTGATAGACTATGTCTCAAGTTCATCCCTTTTTGAAATTGTTCTGCTATCCATGTTGCAGTCCACCTCTGGCTGATTGTTGAGCCTTTGACTGAGCTTTTTCAGCCGCCAGTGTTGTTCATCCAGACGCCTCTTCATCTCACGATTAAGGTCCTTCCAAGATGACTCAGAAGATGAGCAGAGGGCAGGAGACCGCAGTCTCTTGAAAGTTTCGCAGTGGCAGTGCTTAGGTGAAGCCTGATGGCGATAAGCTTCTCTATAACGAGATTTCTCGTGGGTGAATCGCTGGCTAACTGGTGCAGCTATCATGGGCAATGTGAGAGGCTTGGGCTATTGCCGAGTGGCTAACAAGTGTTGCTTCTGCAGCTCATGAACTACTGCATTCAAGGCTTGAACTTATTGATTGAGGATAGTCAGCTAGTTGATTAGAGCAGCTGAGGCTTGTGGTGAAGGAGGAGCAGAGAGAGTGGTCCTTTGCTACTCAGTGCGATGTGGATGCCTCCCAGCATAATTGGTGAGGACCTTCGGCATGCGCATCACCACCATGGCTATTTTAGAGGGGACAAAGACTTATAGCTCAAGGAGACAGAGCTTTCTTTCCTTCAGCGTGTCCCTCCTTCCTGGCGCGCCAATCTGTTGATGCCCGATCACTTTGAGTCGGCGTCCTTGAGCATCGGTCGTTCCTCCACAGAAATATCGGAGCCCTTCCTTTGTCTTCAAAGCCTGCAAGAAGTCCCACGCAGAGTATTCCAGCGGGGACCCTCAGATGCTCAAGTTAGTACTCTGGGCAACAGCCGTGAGCTTGAAAAAGCTTGAAAGAGAAAGAGAGAGAGGCTCAGTAATGAGCGTGTTGAGTTTTTTTGGAGTTACCTCTTCTTACCTAATTTATTTACCTTTATACTCTGTGTAACTTGCTTGAGAAGTTTGGGTCTTGTCCTCTAGTGGAAGGAGTCACGTGGAGCCTTATGATGGACCATGACTTTTGGGGGCTCATTTAGTCTGAGTGGCTGAAGTGTCATGATGACTAAGGACTTTTGGCGGGTGAAATGTCAGGGCTGACATCTGTGAGGCTCAAAATGCTGCCACTTGTCAAGACTTTTATGATAAATGATATCTGTCAATAAAGCTTACCTCTTAGTGGAATGTCAGAGCTACAGGCGCTGTCACATCCTTCATCACTTTTCTCTTTTCTTATTTTGAGACTTGTGTTCACCTTGACTCGGCGAATCTGATGCCGAATTATGGTAATCCGTTGAAGATACTCGGCTGATCCGTAGTTCCGAATCAATCCATCGCCAGCTGTCATTTATAATTATGAACTGTGGCAGTGCCCTGTCCTTTGACAAGCTCCTGAGGGTCCTTCACCTCCCTGTTATCCTCCACATCACTTTTCATTATTTTGTGGCTGGAGTCTTTCTCCCTCCCAAAGCTATCCATGCAGCATGGAGCCCAAACCAGGGGAGCCCTGGATGCTCGAAGTCATGAAGTTCAGAGAGTTAGAAATCCGTGGAAGACCTGGGACCGCCGTGGGATTCGCTCGGACCACCAGGGGCCACCTAGGATGGACAGAAGGCCACTGTGACAGAGGCCGCTTAGGCTGCCCTTGGCTGCCGTCATAGGGGTGTCGGGGGCCGACTTGGAAGAGAGTGCCGGGGCCAACTTGGAAGAGAGTGTCGGGGCCGACTTGGATGAGGCGGGGCCGACTCGGATGAGGCGGGGCCGACTTGGAAGAGAGTGCCGGGGCTGACTTGGAAGAGAGTGCCGGGGCCGACTCGGATGAGGCGGGGCCGACTTGGAAGAGAGTGCCGGGGCCGACTCGGATGAGGCGGGGCCGACTCGAAAGAGAGTGCCGGGGCTGACTTGGAAGAGAGTGCTGGGGCCGACTCGGATGAGGCGGGGCCGACTCGAAAGAGAGTGTAGGGGCCGACTCGAAAGGGAGTGCCGGGCCGACTTGAAAGAGAGTGTCGGGGCCGACTTGGACGTTTTCCTCTCTTCCCATTCCAATAAATGCTTGCCAAGTCATTGTGACACCATTAAATGCTGGCCAACGTCATTCTCCACCATTAAATGCTCGATTTGACTACCGGCCCTTAATGACTGAAGGTGGCCTTTTGGAGAACCACCGCACGTGAAGTGGCCCTTTTTCCTTTCTATTCTCTTTCTTCATTATGATGAGATACTTGTTGCAGTTGGGAGCAAAGCTGCGAACGGAACTAAACGCCCACAGCATCCTTGAAGAGAAAATATAGTAGGCCAGGCCGCTTAAGAACTAAGCCGCTTAGGAAGGCCGCCGAAGATGGCCACCTAAAAAAATTGTTTAAAAATTTTTATTTTTATTGCCCATGGGCCTGTTAACTGGTCCTATCAATATATATATACTTCATAATGCCAAGTGAGATTGCCATGATGATAAGAAACACATGCCGAAGGAACGAATTGCTTCATTTAGGTGTTGTTTTCTTTCTCATACTTTGGATCCTCAAACTTTCTCAAAATTTAATCTAATTCTTAATTTTTTAATTATTACAATTTAATTCCTAATATTCTTAAAATTTTACATTTCTAATAATTTTGTATATAAAACTAATTAAAATTAATGAAATAACTAATTAATAAAATAATATTAGTTATTTTATCAATTTTAATTGATTTTATATAGATAAAATGTAACGTTCTTAAAACATTAGGAACTAAATTAATATGAAAACATGATGGTCAAAATGAATTTCAAGCAAAAGTTTGAGGATGAAAAACATAATTTAGCCTATTTTAATAGAGACTATAGTATGATGCTCCATGGGTTGACCATACTTTCTATTAGTGAGGTAAATTTTGAACCTCTTAGGATAAAGGAATGGACTTTATGCATCGAGCATGGTGCAGAACGCGTGCATCGCACACGATGATTGGTCGTGCGCACATGCAACTATACATGCTAAGGACAATTTCGTTCTTTGGCACATTATATGCGCAGCATGCACGCATATGACCAATCAGCTTGCGCACTGCATACACTCCTTCACTGTGTGCAGTGCAGAAAGATTTTTCTTAGGTTAAAAGTTCTGTTCAATTTTTAAAAAGTGTGAACAAGGAGGGCTTCAAAATAGTGGTTACCACTAACGCGGAGGAAAACATGATTACTTTAGTTTGATGACTTCACTAAAGTTTAGTTTGATGGACCTGGATATTAGGGACATAGGCCATAAAGTCATTTCAAGCTTGCTAAGAATTCCAATCCCCTCAAGAAAACCATTGCCAACCATCCTAAGGATTATAACAACCATTATATTTCTCAAAAAATAATTTTTTAAAATGTTTAATATTAATATAATCCATATAATAAAACTGATGGGCTATTAGATTGTGGAATCATTTTTGAAGGGATTTTTTTTTTTTGAGTATAAGAAATTTGAAATTTGGAATAATTTTTTTTTTTTGAAAAAACAAGCCCGGGCTCGATAGGAGCCCAGCCCATCCTGACCAAGCCCAAAACCCAACGAACTGACTCGTTGTAATACATTTGGGTCAAAAGCTGAACTGGCTGAATCAATTTTTGAATTTTAAGTACTTGTAAAAGAATAAGCAACATTCAAAATAATTATACTTAATTACTCAAAAAAAATTGCTATAATGTGAAGAACTATTGCACGCAATTGATAAGAAATCTGGTATAAATTTTAAAAGGCCTACCATGATGAAGGATTAGATTCAGATCTGATTAAGAATCAATACTTTAGGCTTTCTAGATCTAAGCTAAGTAATGACCTGAGCCTAATCTTACTTCTGGAGTAGCCGGGAAATCTTGCGGTGCCGGTGGTGGGGAGGCCCGAGCCGTCGGGCGCTTTGGAGCTGGAGCTTGTTGACCTCCAAGTGGCCCTTCCCGGGCCCTCTTTTTAGAGGCCGCCCTCAGGAGTTTCGCTGTCGGTATCTTCATAGCTGCGCAATATCAGTCTGAGTAAAAAAAAAAGAAAAAGAGAAGCAAAATTTTAGCTAAGGGTGGAGATGGCTTACCCCAGTGGGAGATAAGACCCGCCGACTCGAGATTATCCTCCGTCAATAGCAGGGTGTACCGAGGGATCTCGGCGGCCAGCAATTGACCCAACGCCTCCCGATCCCCAGGATGAATGGCGATAGCATTCCCTCGGAGGTCGGGATCTCCCCACCAGGGCCTAACTTGGTCAATGTTTGCAAAAAAGAATCGGGATTTCCATCCCTTGATTGAAGAGGGAAGAAGAAGTTTGAGGACCCAATTGGGTCGGGGCTGGAATAGCCACCAACCCTTCTGGGCCCGAAGGATGTAGAAGGATCGGAAAAGAGTGATTCGGGGGGTGATACCCAGACGATGGCAAAGGATGACAAAGGCGCTAACAACGCGGTAGGAGTTCGGGACCAGTTGAGATAGGGTCAAGGAGTAGTAGTTGAGAAGGTTGATGAAAAAGGAGAGAAAAGGTGGACGAAGACCTGCCTTTAGGCAAATCTCATAAAGGGCCACTCGACCGGGTCGGGAGGAGATGACACTATCATCGGGAGTTGGTAGAAAAAGCTCAACATCCCGGGGAATCTGGTAACGGGCCCGGATTTTTCCAAATCCAGACGTGTCACCGTGGAGGCAATCCCCTCCGGGGACCCCTCCACCATCGAGGAGGTGCTGGCCTCCGACCGGCGGCCCCTCGATGGGGCTCCGCCGGCGACCCGTCGCCGGGCCAGGGGGATGCGGTCCTCTGAATCAGTGGACCACTCAAGTGGAGGAGAAGGAGAAGGTGCGGAAGAGGTACAGTACCTCTCAGAAGGAGGACGGTCCTCTGAACCGTCCTCCGAGGTCCAAGATGGTGAGCTCATGGCAAAGGAATAGAGAATATGGAATGGGTAAAGAATTGACATGAAAGAAAGGAAACCAAGCATGAGCTCTCAGGTTGCAAGGGAGATCAGAGCACAGGCACAAAGGAAGATGATGACAACGGAAGCGATATGGCCAGATTCAATCCCTCGTTTGGCTTTATTGGGTTTTCAAATCGTCCCGCCTTGTCTCGCCAGCCACATGGCCCCCTACCATAGGCTGGCTCGCCTCGAGGGATGCCCAGCGCGTGGTGCGGCACGCCTCCGGCCAATGATGGGACCCTGCTGATGTCGTCGTAATGAGAGGTAATGATGATGCGGCTTTTTGCGCAGACTTCGAAGGGCCAGTTTTCTCTCGAGATCGATCGTGCCGGGCACAGTGTACGGAGGGCCACCTTCTTACATTCCCCAGGCCATCCGCATAAAAGATGTGGACGGGGATCAGCCACGTGGAGAACACCCCTTGCGCCTCAACGGTGGGACCCACTTCGCCTTAGGGGTGAGGGGGCATCTGATATGACTGATCCTGCATCGTCAGAATAAAAGGTAACAGCAGCTAACGGAGATCACCATCTCCCGACCCCGAGACCCCCTCCGGTCTCAGGGTGCACCAGCATCATCCCACCCCCGGGACCCCTTCCGGTCTCGGGGTGGGATAATCATCTCTTGACCCCGAGACCCCTCCGGTCTCGGGGTGCACCAGCATCATCCCACCCCCAGGACCCCTTCCGGTCTCGGGGTGGGATCGTCATCTCTTGACCCCGAGACCCCCTCCGGTCTCGGGGTGCACCAGCATCATCCCACCCCGGGACCCCTTCCGGTCTCGGGGTGGGATCATCATCTCTTGACCCCGAGACCCCCTCCGGTCTCGGGTGCACCAGCATCATCCCACCCCCGGGACCCCTTCCGGTCTCGGGGTGAGATCATCATCTCTTGACCTCGAGACCCCCTCCGGTCTCGGGGTGCACCAGCATCATCCCACCCATGGGACCCCTTCCGATCTCGGGGTGGGATCATCATCTCTCGACCCCGAGACCCCTCCGGTCTCGGGGTGCACCGGCATCATCCCACCCCCGGACCCCTTCCGGTCTCGAGGTGGGATCATCATCTCTTGACCCCGAGACCCCCTCCGGTCTCGGGGTGCACCAGCACATCCACCCCCGGGACCCCTTTCGGTCTCGGGGTGGGATCATCATCTCTTGACCCCGAGACCCCCTCTGGTCTCGGGGTGCACCGGCATCATCCCACCCCCAGGACCCCTTCCGGTCTCGGGGTGGGATCGTCATCTCTTGACCCCGAGACCCCCTCCGGTCTCGGGGTGCACCAGCATCATCCCACCCCCGGGACCCCTTCCGGTCTCGGGGTAGGATCGTCATCTCTTGACCCCGAGACCCCCTCCGGTCTCGGGGTGCACCAGCATCATCACACCCCCGGGACCCCTTCCGGTCTCGGGATGGGACCACCATATCTCTATCCCGAGATCCTCCTCCGGTCTCGGGGTACGTGGGTATCATCAACGATTAGCATGCAGTTCAACCGTCGAAAGGAATGACAGCTCCGGGCCACATGGCGCGCCCACGTGATTCTCGTACGCCCGTGATTGCACCCCGTTACGGAGGGCCATGCCTCATAACGGCGTATGGCGCACTGCATGTTCCTGTGCGTGGCCGTGCTCCGTTACGGCGTACGATTCGCTACCACTTGCGACTGTGCACGGTCATATCAAACAACGGCGCGCACCGAATGCCATCGTAGCTGTTAGACACGTGTGATATCACGTTGACAGGTAGTACGGGATGCCTCCGGCACGCACAGCGATGGTACGACGGCGATCTTTCGGAACAGTAAGATAGGATATTCGGACAGGTATAAAAGCACATGCCCGCACTGTAAGTAGGGATCCGAACTCTGGTTTTCTAGTTTTTCTTCCTCCTAGCAAAACCCTAACTGCCTCAGCTCCTTTCCGCTGAGCGGTTCTTTGTCTGAACCCAAGTGACTGACTTGAGCATCGGAGGGTCCCTACCGGAACCCACCGGTCTCCGAAGACTTTTCTTGCAGGGGTCCAAGGAGAAGGATGTTCATCTTTTCCAATGTTTGAAGAAGATGATTTGGCGTCATCACATCGTGTGGAGGTTTTCCTGATACACCCTTAGAAATTGGTTCACTGATATTGGTGAACGTTTTACTCGACAAGGATTCGACGCTCGGTGTAACGTAACATATGATTGGGTCACCAGAGAATATGACAGCATCATCGGACATCGATATAACTTTAAAAAAATAAAGCGGCAGGTTTTTTTGCTGATTTAATTTGTTATCATTAATAATTTTTAGCTTGATTTGCAGGCACCTTCTTCTTAAAAAAGTTAAAAGGATTCGATGAATATTATTTATTTTTTATATGCATCCTCAAAAATATTGTTTGTTTTATTTTTCTATATACATACCTTCTTAAAATTAATACATATACATATCCCTCAAATTACTATTATTATTATTTTTTTGCTTGGATGCCGTTATGAGATTCTTGGCTAGCAATGTCAACGAATAATCCTTTATATTAACACCCTTGGTCAGTAGTATTTTGATGTCAAAAAATTATTACAGAAATAGAAATATGAATTTCTCAAAAATAGCTTATTCCTCTTGTTATTCCATATTTCTGTTTAGTTTGAAATATGGTATTTCATCTTATTCTAATGCAATTAATGCAGTGTTATTCCAAATGGTATTTTGATGACATGCGAATAAGCCTATATTTCATTAGGAATAAATAAATTTTTTTTTTTAGAAATCTTAAAAATGCTCTGATCAAATGATAAGAAAAAATGAATTATCAATTTATTTATTAATATAATTACTTAAATAAATTATTTTTTATTAATTAATTTATTATTATGATCTATTAAAAGTTTGCATATTATGTACATATATTAATAACGGTTAGCAAAAAAAAGTAGATTATACTATTACTATTTACGGTGGACATTATTATGTATATATATAGTAACAATTAGATAAGGCTACATCTTTTTTTTCTTTATATTTAATATCATGAATTTTTTTTGATAAAAAGGATAATAGTCTTTTTTTTTCTTCAATCACTATTCTTGAAATACGATAAATAAAAATAGAATTATTTAATAGAAAAGCATGAAATATGAATTTTAAAGACCTATTATTTTTTTATCTATTTAAAAAAATAGCATAAAATAAGATCCTATTCTAATAAGAAATTAATATGGCATCCAAACGCTACCAAGCCCTTGCCACGGCCCACGGTTACCCTTTTATATTAGGAAAAGTCTTTGTACACCGCCCTCGGTGCAGCAAGGCCTACGTGGGCTGCATCGGCTCTTCTGATTGATCCACGTGGAGCCTACGTGGATGACGTGCCGGGCGGTATGGTCCAGCTACGATGTAACGTTCTGAACGTGACGGGCATTTAAAGCGCTTTACTTTTTTTTTTTAATTAGCGTGCAGACAAAAATGCCCTTTCCCTCCATTCTATCGCCATTTTACGTTGGATTTCATCTGTGCAAGAAAAACTCTTTCTTCCCCCTCGCTCTGGCTTTCGGCACGATCCTATGCCCTCGCTCTGGCTTTTGATACGATCCTAAGCCCTCGCTCTGACTTTTCGATTGAAAAAAAAATATTTCAGCTTCGAGGCTAACGACTACCTGGCTACTGGAAGAAATGTCATCCGCAGCACAAAGTAAAAAGTCCTTCTTCCCACTTCTTTGTAATGCTCTTTATTACACCAACTGTTTTTTCTCGTTAGAGGTAGTTAATGCGTGACCAAACCGTTTAATGCGCGGGTAACTTCCTTAGAACAAAACAGTTATGACATTCTGGCAGTCATAACTATTTAGACTTTACTGTTTTGTAAGCACGAATGTCATACTCTTTTAACTAGGGTGTTATACCTCATGAATGC
The DNA here is from genome assembly GCA_900491605.1 of Calamus simplicifolius. Lineage (NCBI taxonomy): Eukaryota > Viridiplantae > Streptophyta > Magnoliopsida > Arecales > Arecaceae > Calamus > Calamus simplicifolius. The sequence goes on from UESW01004020.1 coordinate 1,274,148, forward strand.
GGTGTCGTCAGAGTGTTTCGGCCTATATTGCCCATTATTTCTTGTCCATATAGCTCTAGTGTCGTCATGCTCGGCCGAAAATCCTTCGCGACACTGCAGTTCAAACATCACGACACCCTAGCGACAACGCTACGACACCCATGCTTATAACCTGACGACACTCAAGGAGGAATTCGGCCTAAAAATATTGGTGACACCGCAGTTGAAACGTTATGACACCCTAGCGTTAACGCTACAACACCCATGCTTATAACCTTCGCGTTCTTCGTATGTTGCTTTCCGGGGTGTCATAGCGTTTCTATGGGGTGTCTTTAAATGCTAAAGGGTGTGTCATGCTTAAAACTGACCCTGGAGAGCAGGACCGCGACACCCAAGTTTTGTTCACCCAAAAAAAGATCTACGACACCATAGGTGAAACATTAAGACACCCAAGCATCAATGCTACGACACCCGTATGGAGAACAATCCCCGTGACACTCCGCTTTAAAAGTGACGTCATCGGTGTCGTCGCCTTAAAACAAGGGTATCGTCAGAGGAGAACTGGGGTGTCGTAAACAGCCTGAGTCGGTGATGTCATCGTTCACGACACCCCAGTTGAAACCTGGCGACACCCTAGCACCAATTCTATGACACCCATGCTTATAACTGACCATGGAGAGAAGGCCCGCGACACCCAAGTTACAAACCTAAGATACCCGTTCACGCTTAGGAGAAAACTTTAGCACATCCCAGGATGAAATCGGAAAATAGTTACGACATCCAAGCTCCCTTATCCTTCGGTCTGGCGGCAAACACAAAAGTTACTAAAATTTCTTTTTATTCATCACACAAATAAAGACAAGAAGAAAAGAGAAAAGAAAGTACAGGAGCCCTCACTGGGGCTTTTCATTTTCTCCAGGCACTGCCGAGAGCGATCTGGCGCTGGAGGGATGCTACTTGCCCCTCCAGCTGGCAGTTGGCCTGACGCAGGACCTCGATCTCTCTCGTTGAAATGGCCAGGTATTGCTCGGCCGCCCTGTGGAGTCGCTCGCTGTTTGCGAGCGACGACGCAAAGACCTCCGCATCGACGGTTACCGTTGTGTGGAAGCTCCCATGGGTGCCAGTAGATTGCCCCTCGCCTCTAGAAGCCATCTCAGTATCCAAAAAGTTTGGAAGATCAGCTGAAAAGGTGATTAACGATCGCATTCCCCTATCCATATTTAAGGTACTCCTAGCGGGTGTTTCGATTGCCGGAGCTATCAGCTCCGGCGCCCCTATCGTGGAAACTCGCCACGTGCCACCATCTCAGTGGGCGATCAAAGGAAACGAATGGGTTTTGAACTGGGGTGTCATGGGTTTCAACAAGATAGGAGCGAATGGCAGCAACTAGGAGGAATTCGCCCCCCTCGTAAACAGAAACCATTAATGAAGAATGAAGAGAGTGTGGGGAAGCAAAATACTGCGACACCCAATTACCAATGCTTCGATACCCATGCTTAAAACTGACCACGGAGAGAACACCCACGACACTCCTGGTGGAATTTGGCCGAAAATCCTTCGCGACACCCCAGTTGAAATCTCACGACACCCTAGCTTTAAGGCGTCGACACCCGTGCTTAAAACTAACCACGGAGAGAATCCCCACGACACCCCTTGTGCAATTCGGCCGAAAATCATTCGTGACACCCCAGTTGAAATTTGACGATACCCTAGCTTGAAGGAGATGACACCCATGCTTAAAATGGACCACGGAGAGAATCCCCGCGATACCACCTGGTGGAATTCGGCCGAAAATCATTCGTGACACCCCAGTTGAAATTTCACAACCCCAGTTGAAATTTAGGACACCCTAGCTTTAAGGCGATGACACCCGTGCTTAAAACAGACCACGGAGAGAATCCCCGTGACACCCACTGGTGGAATTCAACCGAAATCATTCGCGACACCCCAGTTGAAATCTCATGACACCCTAGCTTTAAGGAGATGACACCCGTGCTTAAAACTGACCACGGAGAGAATCCCCGCAACACCCCTGGTCGAATTCAGCCGAAAATCCTTCGTGACACCCCAGTTGAAACCTCACGACACCCTAGCACTAATGCTACGACACCCGTCAGATGAGAACTGCGGTGTCGGTAACAGCATGAGTCGGGGATGGTGTCGTTAGGCCCTTCGTGTCGTATTGTTTTAACCTTCGTGTCCTAATCCTTTGTCAGGATATATTGACAACTAAATCTATGGATATCATTGTTCATGACTGTGTGCTTATATTTCCACAGACGATGCTGAAATTAAAGATCGGAAAGAAATCGATAACACTCCCGGCCGTGCACCTTCACCCGTCGCTCCAAATGCAGTGGATGATACTGTAGTTCCTCAAACTGGAATGGAATTCAATTCAGCAGATGATGTATATACATTCTACAATGTCTATGCAAAACGAGTTGGTTTTGGAATCACAATAGTGTGTAGCAGGGCCAACAACAAAAAACAACTTTGCTTCAAGCACCTGGCGTGTTGGAGGCAAGAAAAATCTAGAAAAATAGAGAAGAGTATGAATCATAGGGATACTGGGAAAGTTGATTGTATGGCATCCATAAAAGCAAGACTGAATGCTACAAGTGGTAAGTGGATATTGGATGAGGTTTCTCTAGAACATAACCATGGGATGTCCATAACATCAACTGGTTATCTACGGTCGCATAAGAGGATCAGCACACCAGAGAAGGCAGAGATCAGCAATTTACATGTCGTGAATGTTCCGACAACTCAGATATACTCTGCCATAGCAAGGAGAAAAGGGGGCAGAAGACAATTGAATTTTATCGAGAAGGATGCTCGTAACTTCATTTGTCGCGAACGTCAGTCTAAGCTGAAAGAAGGAGATGCTCAGTCGATGGTAATTCATTTCACCGAATGCAACTCAGAAATCCCAATTTCTTCTATACCTTAGACCTCAATGATAATGGTCATCTGAGGTCTATCTTCTGGATTCATCCAAGGTCAAGATTGGCATGCACATACTTCGGTGATGTTCTAAGCTTTGACTCAACCTACTTGACAAATAGAAGACAATTGAATTTTATCGAGAAGGATGCTCGTAACTTCATTTGTCGCGAACGTCAGTCTAAGCTGAAAGAAGGAGATGCTCAGTCGATGGTAATTCATTCACCGAAATGCAACTCAGAAATCCCAATTTCTTCTATACCTTAGACCTCAATGATAATGGTCATCTGAGGTCTATCTTCTGGATTCATCCAAGGTCAAGATTGGCATGCACATACTTCGGTGATGTTCTAAGCTTTGACTCAACCTACTTGACAAACAGATATCAAATGCCTTTTGTCCATTCGTCGGGGTCAACCATCATGGATAGTTCACCTTGCTTGGTTGCGCATTATTGTCTGATGAGAGTACTAAGACATATAAATGGGTTTTCCAGGCATGGCTGGATGCAAATGGTGGTCAAGCACCTATTGCCATAATAACTGACCAAGATAAGGCAATCGAGGCTGCTGTCAAAGAAGTTTTTCCTAACACACGACATCGATTTTGTCTTTGGCATATATTGAAGAAGATACCTAAAAAGATTGGCCATATTTGCACGGCAAATCCCAAGTTTATGGTTGATTTTGATGAGGCGATATATGATTCATTGACCATACAGTCATTCGAGAAAAGGTGGGCACATGTTATGGAGAAATAAAAGAATGCAAGTCTATAGATTGGTTCAATGTCCTTTACGAATGTCAGGATAAATGGGTCCCAGTTTACCTAAAGGATACATTCTTGCAGGTTTGTATGTCATTGTCTTTGGTTCATGTTCGCGTTAAACGCTTTTTTTTGTTAACAAAATTTTGAACAGGGATGTCATCTTCACAAAGGAGCGAGGGCATTAATCACTTCTTCGATGGATTTATAAATTTGAAGACAACACTAACGGAGTTCATAAGTAAGTACGAAGATTCCTTGGAAAAAAGATACGAGGCCGAAAACGAGGAAGATAATAGGACATTGCAAACGATTGCTTTCCTAAAGACATCATCACCTTTTGAGAGACAAGCTGCAGGAAGGTATACAAGGTGCATTTCAAAAAATTTCAGAATGAGATCCTTGAAATAACTGCATCAAATACTAAATTGATCAAGGAAGCTGGCAACTGTTGTGTATATTCCGTAAAGTCGTATGAAAGAATTCAAGTCGATGGAATCGGCAAGGAGATAATCAAAGATTATATCGTGTCATACGATAGAAATATTCAGGATGTCCAATGCTAGTGCCGATCCTTTCAGTTCAAGGGGTACCTGTGTAGGTATGCCTTGTTGGTTCTTCATCAAAGTGACGTATTTCGTTTACCAGATAAAAACTTCTTGAAGAGATGGTGCAATGACATGAAATACCAATTCGATGAATTCGACTGCAATACTGAAGCTTATGATAAAAGCACACGAAAATCACGATACGCAGTGACAATTTTTTAATTGATATGTCTTAATATTTGTTTCGTTAATATTATGTTAATGATTGTAGATATAGTTTGCTAAGTCATCGGATGATGAAGCTCGCAGAGATAGCCTCCATGTCTGAAGATGCATTTAATGTAGTGATGGATGGTCTAACACCTATATTCAAAATTGCCGTGGATGCCAACTGTGCAGCTAAACCAGGTACAGAGCTTGTAATTCAAGATCCTGAACAAATTAGGACGAAAGGTCACCCAAGAGAGAACAGATTAAAGAGTGGAGTCGAGAAGAAGTCAAAAAGATCAAGGAAAAATCTAGTCAAGGAAAGAGCTGCTTCAAGCATCAGGCAGACTTGTTTGCAGTCAATTAATATCGAAGAGGACTAGGAAAGAATTGTACCACCTTCAGAAGCTTTGATGGACGAATTTGATGCTTATGTATTGAGTCAACTTACATAGGAGCATATATAAAACACGGGTGTCATAACTTTTGAACTAGGGTGTCTTGGTCGCAAATGAAGTTCTTTCAAAATAGGGTGTCTATTTCAGTCAAATGAAGTGCTTTTAGCGCGACGACACTCCAGCTCTTGGCTAACAACTCCTTAGCTCCAGCGCGGCGACACATGAAAGGCAAAAACCTACGATATCCCAGTTCTCACGAACAGACACCGAAGATTTTAGTGCGACGACACCCCAGCTCTTGGCTAACGTCTCCTTAGCTCTAGCGCGGCGACACCCGAAAGGCGAAAACCTACGACATCCTAGTACTCGCGAATGGACACCGAAGATTTAGCGTGACGACACCCTAGCTCTTGGCTAACGACTCCCTAGCTCTAGTGCGGCGACACCCGAAAGGCGAAACCTATGACATCCCAGTACTCACGAACGGACACCGAAGATTTTAGCGCGACGACACCCCATCTCTTGGCTAACAACTCCCTAGCTCTAGCACGGCAACACCCGAAAGGCGAAAACCTACGACATCCCAGTTCTCGCGAACGGACACCGAAGATTTTAGCGCGATGACACCCCAGCTCTTGCTAACGACTCCCTAGCTCTAGCGCGGCGACACCCGAAAGGCAAAAACCTACGACATCCCAGTACTCGCGAACGACACCGAATTTTAGCGCGACGACACCCCAGCTCTGGGCTAACGACTCCCTAGCTCTAGCGCGGCGACACCCGAAGGCGAAAACCTACGACATCCCAGTACTCGCAAATGGACACCGAAGATTTTAGCGCGACGACACCCCAGCTCTTGGCTAACGATTCCCTAGCTCTTCGCGGCGACACCCAAAGGCAAAAACCTACGACATCCCAGTACTCGCGAACGGACACCAAAGATTTTAGCGCGATGACCCCCCAGCTCTTGGCTAACGACTCCTTAGCTCTAGCGCGGCGACACCCGAAAGGTGAAAACCTACGACATCCCAGTTCTCGCAAACGAACACCGAAGATTTTAGCACGACGACACCCCAGCTCTTGGCTAACGACTCCCTAGCTCTAGCGCGGAGACTCCCGAAAGGCGAAAACCTACGACATCTCAATACTCGCGAACGGACACCGAAGATTTTAGCTTGACGACACCCCAGCTCTTGGCTATCGACTCCCTAGCTCTAGCGTGGTGACACCTGAAAGGCGAAAACCTACAACATCCCAGTTCTCGCGAACGGACACCGAAGATTTTAGCGCGACGACACCCCAGCTCTTGGCTAACAACTCTCTAGCTCTAGCGCGGCAACACCCAAAAGGCGAAAACCTATGACATCCCAGTACTCGCGAACGGACACCGAAGATTTTAGCGCGATGACACCCCAGCTCTTGGCTAACGACTCCCTAGCACTAGCGTGGCGACACCCGAAAGGCGAAAACCTACGACATCCCAGTTCTCGCAAACGGACACCGAAGATTTTAGCGCGATGACACCCCAGCTCTGGCTAACGACTCCCTAGCTCTAGCGCGATGACACCCGAAATGCGAAAACCTACGACATCCCAGTACTCGCGAACGGACATCGAAGATTTTAGCGCGACGACACCCCAGCTCTTGGCTAACGACTCCATAGCTCTAGCGCGGCGATACCCGAAAGGCGAAAACCTACAACATCCCAGTACTCGCGAACGTACACCATAGATTTTAGCACGACGACACCCCAGCTCTTGGCTATCGACTCCCTAGCTCTAGCACGGCGACACCCGAAAGGAGAAAACCTACGACATCCCAGTTCTCGCAAATGGACACTGAAGATTTTAGCGACGACACCCAGCTCTTGGCTAACGACTCCCTAGCTCTAGTGCGGCGACACCCAAAAGGCAAAAACCTACAACATCCCAGATCTCGCGAACGGACACCGATGATTTTAGCACAACGACACCCCAGCTCTTGGCTAACGACTCCGTAGCTCTAGCGCGGTGACACCGAAAGGCGAAAACCTATGACATCCCAGTACTCGCGAATGGACACCGAAGATTTTAGCGCGACGACACCCCAGCTCTTGGCTAACAAATCCCTAGCTCTAGCGCGGCGACACCCAAAAGGCGAAAACCTACGACATCCCAGTACTCGCAAACGGACACCAAGATGTTAGTGCGATAACACCCCAGCTCTTGGCTAACGACTCCCTAGCTCTAGCGCAGCGACACCCAAAAGGCAAAAACCTACGACATCCCAGTTCTCGCGAATGGACACCAAAGATTTTAGCGCAATGACACCCCAGCTCTTGGCTAACGACTCCCTAGCTCTAGCATGGCGACACCTAAAAGGCAAAAACCTATAACATGTCAGACATAGAGCGGATACGAAAACTGATGCAAATATGCACTTATGGTATCGGTCTGGATGCTCTGTCTAGTTGCGCATCAGAAACTCCTGGCCAGCATCAATTATCTGCCAATGCAATGTAAACCGATTAATAAATTCTAAAATCAACAACTAGAACAGGTTTCTTGATATACTTACATCATCTATTATCATTTCATTGTTAATGAGATCTTGAAGATTTTTCCTTGTTACAACGCTAGAAAACATATTGGTGTAGACGATCTCGTCGGTTAGTCGTTCGCTCAAAAAATTTTGAATAATAATTTGGTCATCTTCGACCGTTGTGTTGGGCTTTGACGTGCCCACTGTCTTCGCTGACTTTTTAGGACGGGTTGTCTCATAACAATCTCCGACGACCGTGGATGCCTTACACTTCCTCGGCTCTTTTTAACCCTCCTAACAAGCGAAGGCACTCCAACGATTTCTATGTCCATATTATCACCCTTTGGCGCAGGGGTGCCAAGTTTATTATCGGATATGGACTCATCTTTATTTCATTCCCATGCTCTGTTTTATCAGCCAATGAATCCCCCTCCAATCTTTTATCCTCTGCTTTTGCATTCCCTGTCTCAATTGGACACTCGAATGAATGGTCCTCCTCCATCTTCTTCTCCTCACTATTTTCATTACCAGGCTCGCAGAGGACCAACTCCAGGGAATGCCCTTCTCTGTTTTTCCGTCTCCCTTGTCCTCCTCATTTATTGCATTACTTTCCTTTCTGAGCAGTGAACTGAGGAGGCTCTCAGCAATGGACAGCCTGTGCCTGACATCGTCGAGTTGATCCTTAACGCACTCCAATTCAGTCCTCAACTCGGCACATCCTGTGCAGCTTTCCGTTGGTTGAGGGCGCAGGTATCTGTTGGTTGAGGGGATGCTACATTCTCCTGAGTGAGAAGCCAGCGCTCTTCTGATAGTGGTACAGTAGCTCCCTCCATCTGCAACGCAAGATGGTAACAAATTAATATTAAGTGAACATATTGACATATTAAGTTGAAAAATATGGTCAGAGCAATGGAGCAATGTACTAGCTTACCAAGTCGTGAGGCTGCAAGTTGGCAACTCGAACCGACTGGATCTTCATTTGGTGGTCATACCACTTCAACAGCTGGGGCAGTTTATCAGGGTATGCTGGTTCTCGCATTGATGTATACTCGAGGAACCATGCCTGAACATGATATTTTTTGGATATTAAATAATGTAATATTAACAAAAAATTATACTAAGAACACTACTTCTGCGTCTCAATAATCCTTACCACCAGTGCTGCCAAGCATCCAAACAGGGTAGGCTGCCTCCTAACTTTTTTTGCATTCTTTAAGTGGACCGGCTCCTCGGAACGCAAGCAAGCAGCTATTTCTAGGAGAGCCAGAACAATCAACTCCTTCAATGCTGAAGCCCAGTCGATGCTATCCAGTTGACTTAAGTCATCCAAGTGCTGGATGAGATACCGTAGACATCTCTGATTAGACTTTGGAGCCAAAAACATGGCCAACATGTATGCGATCCAAAGTCGGACGGTGTCCTCGACATCCTCCTGTACCTTAGATGATCGGAGTTGAAATATTAACTTCTCCAAACCTTCTTAACGAAGATATAAACCCTGGCCAAACCGTCTGAACAACCTTTCGTTGAACAATTGGCTGGACGTGTCGATCTTCTTCCCATGAGCTGGAAGTCCCAGAATGAATGCGACTTCGTCGGCACTGAATAGAACTGGCTTTCCATAGAAAATGAACTCATCGCCTCCATTGTGACATCTTATGATGTCTGCTAGTAGTCGCCCATCGACTGTGAACGTCTGCATGTCGACGAAGGCACCAAATGGTATCCTTCGAATAAGTTTTGTATGCCGTCTAGTGAACCCCATCTTCCAAACCTTCTGAACGTATACGGCCGGCCTGCAACTATTCTTAAATAGCTGGGAAGCCTTCACTGGGGGGGACTAGAACAATTTTTATGTCAACTGAAACAGGGGTAAGACATAAGACATACTTGTCATGAAATTTTAAGAGAGGATGTCATAATATTTTAACATATTGATAAACATACCTGAAGGAGCCGCATCCTCATTCGAACGAAGAATGATGTCCTTGCATTGTTCTACCATTTTCTCCGTCTGGTTCTTCCTTGTTCGCAGTCTTCGTCCACAAACGAAAGCACTCATCTCCATGAATGAAGTATATGAAAGAATGAACTATGGAAGAAATTTAGGAGACCAGTGGCTTCTCGAGCAAGAAACGAAGGATGGCTTCTCGAGCAAAAGGATGGCTTCTCGAGCAACAGACGAAGGACCTCTAGGGTTTATGCAGACCTTAGAGAAATATGAAAGGACACCAGGATCGTCACGATCACATCACATTGATCCGCAAACCCATAGGAACTGCCCACGATTTGCAGCTTTTCTTGAAAAGATGGCATAGCTGAGTTACTAGGGTGTCGTCGAATTAGTACTAGGGTGACGTCAAAATTTCCACCTTGTTCAAGCATGGGTGTCGTGAGATTACAACTGGGGTGTCTCGAAGGATATTCGGCCGAATTCGAACTAGGGTGTCGCGGGGATTCTCTCCGTGGTCAGTTTTAAGCAAGGTGTCATCTCCTTCAAGCTAGGGTGTCGTGAGATTTCAACTGGGGTGTCACGAATGATTTTCGACCGAATTCCACCAGGGGGTGTCGCGGGGATTCTCTCCGTGGTCCGTTTTAAGCACGGGTGTCGTCGCCTTAAAGCTAGGGTATCGTGAGATTTCAACTGGCGTGTCGAAGGATTTTTGGCCGAATTCCATAGGGGTGTCTCTGGGATTCTCTCCGTGGTCATTTGTAAGCACGGTGTCGTCACCCTAAAGCTAGGGTATCGTGAGATTTCAACTGGGGTGTCGCAAAGGATTTTCAGCCGAATTCGACCAGGGGGTGTCGCGGGGATTCTCTTCATGTTCATTTTTAAGCATGGTGTCGTCGCCCTAAAGCTAGGGTATCGTGGGATTTCAACTAGGGTGTCGTGAATGATTATCAGCCGAATTCCACTAGGTGGTGTCGCGGGGATTCTCTCCATGGTCAATTTTAAGCACGGGTGTCGTCACCTTAAAGCTAGGGTGTCGTGAGATTTCAACTGGGGTGTCGCGAAGGATTTACGGCCGAATTCGAACTAGGGTGTCGCGAGGATTCTCTATGTAGTCAGTTTTAAGCATGGGTATCGCAGCATTGGTACTAGGGTGTCGCAGTATTTGGCTTCCCCACACCTCTTCATTGATGGTTTCTGTTCACGAGGGGGGAGAATTCCTCCTGGGTGTTGCTGCCATTCGTTCTACCCTAGTTCAAAACCCACGACACCCTAGTTCAAACCTATGACACCCTAGTTCAAAACGTTAAGACAAAGCATTAGTTCAAAACCTACGACACCCTAGTTGAAAACCCACGACACCCTAGTTCAAAACCCACGACACCCTAGTTCAAAACGTTAAAACAAAGCAGCATTAGTTCAAAACCCACAACACCCTAGTTCAAAACCCACGACACCAAAGTTCAAAACGTTAATACAAAGCATTAGTTCAAAACCCTCGATACCCTTGAAGAAAAACCCACGACACCCTAGTTCAAAACTCACGACACCATAGTTCAAAACGTTAAGACAAAGCATTAGTTGAAAACACACGACACCCTAGTAGAAACCCTATCGTCAAGCTCATAAACCACAACAACCTCATAACAAAAGAATGTTTTGTGCTGCGAACGATATTTCTTCCAGTAGCCAGGTAGTCGTTAGCCTCGAAGCTGAAATATTTTCTTTCGACCGAAAAGTCAGAGCGAGGGCTTAGGATTGTGCCAAAAGCCAGAGCGAGGGCATAGGATCGTGCCGAAAGCCAGAGCGAGGGGGAAGAAAGAGTTTTTCTTGCACAGATAAAATCCAACGTAAAATGGCGATAGAATGGAGGGAAAGGGCATTTTCATCTGCATGCTAATTTAAAAAAAAGCAAAGCCTTTAAATGCCCATCACGTTCAGAACGTTACATCGTAGCAGGGCCATACCGCCCAGCACGTCATCCAGTAGGCTCCACGTGGACCAATCAGAAGAGCCGGTACAGCCCACGTAGGCCTTGCTGCACCAGGGGTGGTGTACAAAGACTTTTCCTTTATATTAAACCCAAAATAATTTCAAGCTACATTTTTATATTTTTTAAGAATATTAATGCAAAGGAGATGGAGCTCGGTTTTTTCAAGTCAGCTTTTGTAGATGCTTCGACCACGTGGAGGATCGACTTGCCCATCACCCTTGCATTTGGCCTCGCCCCAGAAAATCAAGTCCTTCCATTGATTTTTTAAATTTTTTTTTGGTACAAGCGGGCGATCACACTAACCTTGTGCGAGTCAGCCCAGACATATCAGAGTACAAAATCTGCTTAAGAACAACAGGACAGGAGTCGCCCTGATTACATGTCCAAAAACCCGAATGATGAGCCATCGCCACCGCAACCCAGTCAGCCGCAGAATTAGCTTCCCGATAGATGTGCCGGATGTGAACTCTGTGGGCCTGACTCAGAATCGACCAGATATCACGAAGAAGGGGATTGAACGAAGAATGGTCACCATCTCCTGCCTGAATCCACTGAACGACAGAAAGAGAATCCCCTTCAATGAACAGGCTATGAGCATGGAGCCTCTGAACGGCGTGGGAGATACCAGCCCACACAGCATAAAGCTCCGCCATAGGGACAGAGCAATCTAAGGAAGCAAACCCACCTGCCGACAGTAGAGCTCCATCAGTCCCTCGAATAACAAAAGCAGATCCAGCTAGTCTTCCCCGTACACTTACATCAAAGTTGATTTTAACAAACCCTGGAGGGGGGGCTCCCAAGATATGAAAACCATACGACGGTTCGCTGCCGGAGAAACAGGGGAATCCCAGAGGCCAGGGTTGCATAAATCAATCCCATTGATTAGAAGTGCACTTTCAGCAACCATAGATCTTATCTTTTGCTCTAATCTGTGAGGAGAGAAGGGATCATCAGTGAAAATAAGCTGGTTCCGTGACAGCCAAATCTGATAGACCGTAATAGCCCAAAGAATACTCCCTATCGGGTGGAACTCCGAAAGGCATCAAGGAAAGGAAAACATGAAGAACCTAACCCATCCACTCTGCATCTATAACCCACCCTCAACCAAATTCATCTCCATCTGGGGCATGTAAGGATCGCATGGCTAGTAGTCTCCTCCTACTCACCAGACAGAGTGCAAGTCGCCACCACCGGGAGACCCCTTCTGGAAAGCAATGAACAGGAAGGGAGACAATTCCACAAAATCTTCCATATAAATAACTGAACCCTAGGATGAATGGGGAGCTTCCAGATCCAGGAAGCATCCCTCGATTCCTGGGGCTGAGTTCTAAACTCCTTGATAAGATCCGTAAGATGAGCCCGAGAGAGACAGGATCTCCACCATAATCTAGTGTCTGGTGAGGGCCTCAGGATAATAGGAATAAAAAGAATCCGCCGAGCAAGCTCTATCCCAAATAACCTGGTTACCGCCGAGATGTCCCAAGTGAAAGAGTCCTGAATGATGAGCTCCCGAACCCGCATGCCGGGCTGGACATCCATGCTAATGAATGACGGCCAACGGGAGAGGGAAAGATCCGAAATCCAAATATCGTGAGCAACATTCACCGATGATCCATCACCAATCACCCAAGATACATTGTTCAGGATAGTCGGAGCATGTCTACAGACCTCCTTCCAGAAGAAAGAGTGCCCCCGAGTAGGCAACAAGTCCATGGAAGTAGACCAAACACCATACCTAGCTCGCATGAAGGAGCTCCAGAGATAATGAGGATCAAGAATAAATCTCAAGGCGTGCCTGGCCAACAACGCCTCTCTCCTAGCAATCAGAGACTGAATCCCAGACCACCTTCATTCAAAGGCATACAAATGGACTCCCAAGCCAGAAGGTGAATACCGTGACCGTCCTGCATAGAGGCCCATAGAAAGTCCCGAAAACAACGCTCAATCCTCCGCAGGCAAGTAATGGGGACCGCTGCATTAGATAGAAGATATATAGGTAGGGACAAAAGGACAGAGCGAATAAGAGTGATCCTTGCCATCATAGATAACCCGATCACCTGCCATCCATCCAACCGATCACGAATACATTGCTCAAGTATAGTATAATCACTAATACGCGGACGTCTACCCAAGAGAGGGATCCCCAAATAAGATAGCTCATCAGTCTTATTAAATACCCAGGGCCTGATGTATAGCATTCCTAGCAGTCCTGGGATCTTAGGGCTGAAGCAGATCATGGACTTGTCAACATTGATCTTCTGGCCAGAAGCATGACAATAGCACTGAATGATAGAAGCAAAACTAACAGCATTATATAGAGAGGCCTGGCCCAAAAGAATACAGTCGTCCACAAAAGAAGATGGGAGACAGCAGGCCCCGAGGAAGCAGCCATAAAGGGGGCTATCCGACCATCCAGCTGAGCCTGATGAAAAGCATGAAAAAGATAGTCCGCAATAACAAATAGAAATGGGGATAAAGGGCATCCCTGCCTCAGACCCACAGTAGACTGGAAAGAAGTGGTCTGCACACCGTTGACTAACAGAGAGAATGATGGCTGCCGTATACAGGCCATGATCCAGTCTATAAACAACTCATGGAAACCAAACTCAAGCAGGGTTTGCTGTAGAAAGACCCAACTCATCCTGTCATAGGCTCGCTCCATATCTAGCTTTACAGCCATAAGGCACTGCCTAGCCGGGGCTCTCTGCAGATCATGCATAAACTCCTGGGCAATGAGAACATTATCAGAAATACTCCGACCTCTGATGAAAGCCCCTGTTCAGAAGAGATAAGCTGAGGAATAACCACCCGAGACGGGACACTAGAAGTCGCGCACAGACCTTGTATAAGGTAGTGCAAAGACTGATCGGCCGGAAGTGATGAGGGGAAGAGGCATCAGAATGCTTCGGCACCAGTGTGATGAGCGTCTGGTTCCAATCAGCAGGAATGGCTTTTGACAGGAAAGCACTCGGATAGCCTGGGTGACCTCCTGACCAACAATATCCCAATAATGCCTGAAGAATAATGGTGAAAACCATCCGGTCCTGGCGCCTTATCAGGCCCAAGATCCCATAAGGCCAATGAATCTCATCAGCACTGATCGGCCTGGTCAGCAGGTTGTTCTAAAGAGCAGAGACCTTAACCGCAGAAGAAACTGGAAGACAGGAGCTCCCCTACCTGAAATCTCCGTCCATCTAGATTGAAAGAACTGAAGCAACTGATCCCGGATGCTTACGACATCCTCCTGAGAATTCCCCTCCTCATCAATCAACCGCCGAATCCTGTTGGCTGCCCTTCTCTTCAGGGTAGCCTGATGAAAGAATCTGGTATTCCGATCCCCCTCCCGAAGCCACTGAACTCTAGATCGCTGTCTCCGTAGGACTCCTGCTGCAGAAGCAAAGAGTGATGAAGAGCAAGCTTGGATCGAAGAGTGAAGAGATCAGGATCAGGGAGACAGCCATCCCGATCCTCCCTATCCTGAAGGACAACAATGTCAGCTTCCACCTGCTCGATGTTTCTCACAAGGTTCCCAACCTCAACTCTACTCCATCTCATAAGGCGACGTCTAACCAACTCAAGCCGCCTAGAGAGACGATAGGTTGCATGACCATGTATCGGTAAATGCCAAACCTAACCAACAATAGACGAGCTGAGGGTAGGAAGTCCAGAACTGCTCAAATCTAAACTGATGCTGCCGCAGAGAATCAGTGACAATAGAGATCAAGATAGGACAGTGATCGGAGGCAATGCGAGGCAGGTGAGTGACATTGCAGATGAGGAACATCTGAGTCCATTGAACAGTGGCCAAGGCTCTATCCAGTCTTTCCCAAACTCTAGCCGACCCCTGGCGATTGTTACACCAGGTAAATTGGGATCCCGAGAAACCGAGGTCCATTAGACCAGCTGAGGATATGAAGGATCTAAACTCCGATATAGCAGGTGACTCCATAACCCACCTACCGCCACACTTTTCATTAGCAGCAGTAATGCAATTAAAGTCCCCAGCCATGATAGTAGGAATGCCTTGATCAAGAAGAGAGAGACTCTCAGCCCATAGAGCATGTCGTTCCCTGAAATCTGTACTAGCATAAACTCCCAATAAGAGCCAAGGGTTGGACGAGCCCTCAGAAACAAGAAGAGCGATCTGCTGATTACACTGGTGAAAAGCCGTCACTGTAATCGAAGAATGCCTCCAGAATGCCACCATCCCACCAGATAGGCCACTAGACTCCACAGCATAAGAGGACCACGTTCTGGAAGCCTGTCTCCGAAATTGGACTAGACTATCCCCGATAACTAGGTCTCCAAAGAATACATATATCACAATTGTATATCTGCATCAGTCTAACAAAGGAGGATCGAAAAAAAGGTTTTCGAGCTCCTCTGACATTCCAAATAAGGATTTTCATTTGGTAAAGGGGGGAGGGTGGGACCCACCCTGGTCATCCACCATAGCCTGGTCAGAAGAATGCCCAATAGACATCATATCATTCACTACTGTTTGGGTAGTGCAATCTAGCTAGATATTGTCGACCCCGTGGGAACCTGCCTCAGACATAGAATCCGAAGACCGGGATTCCACAACAGGGAGAGCTATTCCATGGACTGATCCATAATAGCCGACTTGAGGCAGACTAGGATCGAATCATGGTGACGGATCTCGCCCTTAGATGACTGACCCAAGTTCACACCACAATCAGTGACTTGACTACAAGAGGCCTTATCTGGCCCTCCAACCAAATTGATAGGATCCTTGCCGGGATCAGAGGATCAGAAGTGGATCATCATCTTCATGTCCTTGGACTTAGAATAGCTACCCTTCCCTTTCCTATTCCCATTTTTAGAAGTAGATCGCATGTGAAGGGATTCCTCCGGCCTAGCCCGCTTGGAAGGATCCGGATTAGCATCCAACCTGGCCACTGGCCCACAATCCACATTGCACATATCTAGGAGGGCAAAAGGATTCTTAATTTCAGTAACTGAGGTTCAGAAGTCACCTTATAAGAGGCAGCAGTTATCTGATCTTCAGAATTCCCTGTAGCTTCCAAACCGGCACGGGAGCTCCCAGCCGGCACACCATCAGAAGCAGCTTTCCCTAAAGATTATCAGCTTCAGCTTTCCTTGATACTTCCAAACCACCCGAGAACTGCCCTGGGGCCACTGCGACACTGGCATGGACCTTGTCAGCCTTGAGGGAGCGCCGGCGAGCCATATTGCCAGGAGAAGACCACCCATTAGCCGAAGCTCCATTCCTCACTGCTGCAGACGAAGGGGAACCGGGACAACAGGGGGGACCCAACAGCTTGCATAGCTTCCTTTCTCACGGAAGTAGAGGAAATCCAACAACGAGAAGCTGACATCCAGGGGCCAAACAAATGTCCCGACGAAGCCTGCTCAGCATCCAAAGACTCGAACGACATGGAATAGGGGCCGGAGAGATGAAGAGAACCACAGCAGGGGCAGATTCCAGCCAAGTGCTCATACTGGAATTGCTGCCAGAATGGAGAGGCCGAACCCCGAACTCTCACACCAGGCCCGGAGTGGTCGCCGAAGATCCACTCTGAGGCAAGCTCTGGCAAATCGCCCCTGGACAAAGACTGAGTGGCTGATCAGAGAAGACAAACTGACCTGCCGGGCCAGGATAGCTTATTCAAGCACTGTCACTCCAGAACTCCAAGGGCAGAGCAGGCAGGCGAACCCAGAGGAGGACCGAGGAGACTGAGTCGCTGGCCGGAATAAACTCAGGTGCCAATTCTCCGTAGCTACAGGCTCCCCATTGATAACCCACGGGCGAGCTAGCACCAATCCTTGGCACCAGAGTGCTCAAACCGGAAAATAAAGCATCGGTGAGCAAGAAACTAAATGGATTTCATCGGAGATGCCCGCGCGCTTGAATTCCCGGATGAAGGCTTTCGGTGGAATCCAACGGTGGAACGTCCGAGCTATAATGGCTCTCTCCTTCCATCAAGCACCAGACGAGTCCAGCAATGCGGAAGGAATTTGGACGACGCCTGGGAAGCATCCCTCAAGTTCAGCAATCTTCGCCGGTGACGGGGAAAAGGACACCCATTCAAACCCCGAAGCCGGCCCCTTATTTCAGGCCTTAGGAGCATCCTGAGCTCCATCCGCCGCCATAGGAGCTGACAGAGACAGGCACAAGGAAACCAGACGAAAGAAGAGCACCGAGATCAACCAAGATCACCGGAGATCAAGCCGAAACCACCGCAAGCACGAATCGTAAAGCAGAAGTCACTACTAGTTTCTCTCAACCTCGTTAATAGATTGGCTTCGTTCCATTGATTGGCAACCGAAAACAAGCCGCGCATTAAATATATGATATAAGAATAGACAACTTACTCTTTTACTTAACAGCCCACGCCCACGTTCACTATATTGAAAAATATTTTTGATCTTACAAAAATTTCTTCCTAAAAATTATTAAAGAATTAATTTTAAAATATAATTATAAAATATAAATATAATATAAAAAAATCTATAAATATAAGCTAAGATCGAGATATATTAAATACTGCTCTAAGGATCAGATTTTTGCCCCTTCGTACAGATTATTGACGATCTGTCCCCAAGGTACAATGATTCGGCTTGACCCGATCCTCTTACCACAAGCACGATCACGTGGAGATGCAATCCAATGATTACCTTCAGATGCCCATAAAAAAGATTAATAAAAAATAAAAATAAAATAAGATAAAATAAATCATAGGACTACTTAAAACTATTATTGATTCCTTATCTCAATCCTATTTATAGGCTCGGCCCATAACAGCTCCAACGGCTGTTGGCCCCAAATCACGTTAAAAACGACTTAAAAATTAAATTATTTAAACCATTTCTGAACGTTCATGAATGTTGGCTCGCCCAACGTTCATAACGGCCCAAGTCCCATGCAAGCATTTAATGCTCGCGTGGGCCCTTTTTTATAATTAATTTTTTTTTCAACAATCCCCACAAAAGTTTAAAAAAATATATGTATAACAAAAATTTTAGGACATCTTATAACCTCACTTAGTGTTGATTGTATACACCTGACAGAACCATAGTGGATTAGACCTTGAACTAGGTCATTTGACTTAGGCTTCTACTAATCATACACACAATATTGATCAATTGGGTAAAGCGGTTAATGCATATTAAAGGCCTTACGCTTAGTACCTTGACTTTTCAGAATTCTTTAAGGTTAGCCCAAACCTTTAGTCATGGCTAATATGACGATTCTCATATAGATGAATCCTCCAAGGGTATTTGTGACAATATCCTGAAGATAACCTATATCGGATCCATTAAGAGTATGACTCAACCTTTCATAAATTTACTTTGTCACTTTATAAGAGCACTCATCGGGATGGAAATTTTTTTTAAAAAAATTTGTGCTCACTCAATCAGCTTCGTTTCTACCACATTGAACCTCATTCATGGGATCTTCAATCACAGAGGTTGGGTATCCACTGCTGGTGACCAAATAATGGGCTTAAGCCACATCTCCCTCGATGAATTTAGGATTCCACTCCTAAATAATCCCTTGGTTAATTGATTTGCCAAATTCTTCTTGGATTTGACAAATTCCAGGAAAATAACATCATTTTTTTGTCTTATAGACTTATGACGAAGCCGTATATGGCTTGGAAATACTTGATATTCAAGATAAAGCCATACAGAAAAATTATAACTAAAAGAGATTACAACTTTCAAACTGAAACAAGATAAAACATGGTGTAATCTCTCAATGACCATTATAACATAAAACACTTATCTAGAATAAGAAGACTTTTGCATTTATATAAGAATGCAGTTATATGCTAATAGCTGCACTTGAAAGTAAAATAATGAAATGATGTGAAAATACATCTACTTACAAGCATGCATATTATTATGTGCACAAGTGCAAGCATGTGTGTACACATATAATACATATATATATATATACATATGTATATCATAGAAATTTTTAAGTTTTGTAGCTGTGTGGTAAGTGATGTATAAAATAAGCATACATGCTACTACCATCCTAATTTTATGCCAATAAAAATTATTTTAGGTTCACTTGCAAAACTCAAGACAAGCATAAAAAAGACACCTGCACTTTTTTCTTTTTTATTTTTCTCCTTTGTAGAAAAGAAAGATTCCAAAAACATATTTCCTGACCTGGAATGGAATGAAACAAGATGTTCTTCAACCCAGAAGAGATTCCCGATACTATGGAGTCATTAGCAACATTTTTGACCCAAAAATTCATGGTTAGAATGTATAGCATGTATCTACCCGCATGTCTCCACATGAATAATACATTCATATATATATATATATA
>UESW01004020.1:1298676-1341984 GCA_900491605.1 Calamus simplicifolius
TTTTTCTTTATGTGTCCCACGGCCCTACAACACATATCTTGTGTATCACTCTTAAATATCCCCTAAGAGGAAGGGTCCTGATACCAGTATTCTATCATTTGTCATGTGAGAATCTGTCATGTGAGAATTTATCATGTGAAAACTGCGGCAACACATAAAGTTTTACTGTCATTATCATAATTACATATTATCATAGTAACAACATGATTTTGCAAAATTAACATAATTACATTTAACAAGTTCACAGTTTATAAATTAAATAATTTATAAAATTATAATACTTGACTTACTTACCTCAGTACGCAAATTCTAATTAATAACTCAGCTAATTGGACACCTGAGAACCTACAGTATCATTTTTTATTATTAAATTTCTAAAATCTGAATTATAAAATAATTCTTAAACTCTACCCAAACCACTTCACAGGCCCAACTTTGACCTTGAATATCTCTCAATATATACACCCAAATAGCAAAATAAAATTATCCTCAGAAACTAGAATCAATCCTGATTCGGACTATATATTTACTTTATCATTCTCGGTCCGATACAAGGCTTAAAATGTCATTCAAATAGTGCTCAGAAACAGCCCAATAGGCCCAAAGATTGAACGGCCCAACGGCCCATTCAATCATTATTATCCCTTTTGAAACAGAGGAGCCGACAGCTGTACCGGCGGCCAGGGCCACTGCCGATCAAATTAGAAGCAGCCCGGCCGTCATTGGTCGGATCATAGCCCAGCCGCCGCTGCGGCCAACCTCCCCCTCCCTCTCTCTCTCATCAATTCTTCTCTTAATCTTTTTTTTTCTCTTTCATGGCCTACGCATCTTTCACGGTGCCGGGCCGCCACCGCGGCCGGGTTTATTTCGTTACAAAAAAACAAGATGAATAAAGCCCATACCAATTTAAGTCATCACAATTCAAAAAAAAATTTAATTGATGCCTTGTCCTTTCGTTATAAACCCATTTAACCAATTCAAATTTTTTGATGCGGCTATTCGGAGGGGCATCACACTGTGTGAGCACATGGCCCTGTCGCTCAAGTTTCCACAGAACCGACTAATCTCTCTGGAACGACGCTCACCGTCGAGAGGGAGGAGTCTCCAGTGCTTGATCTCTGTACCAATGGAGCACAGGAGTCGGTTCCCATGGAGGACAAGTCATGAGGTGGCCGGTTAGCTATCATCCGACTGTGGAAAGAGCCGTTTGGAACTGGATTCAGGCCGGGGACGGCAGGCTCTGGTTTCCGACACTGCTCCGCCTCGGGCCTCGACGGCGGCCCTGTCTTCAACGGCTTGACAGGTCCGTCTCAACGCCGAGTCATTTTCAATGGCTTCTCCCAGCCGAGCGTTCTCAACGGCCTTTCCCAGCCGTCCAGCTCCTCAACGGCCTCTCCCCGGCGGCTCCCAGGTACACGGGGGCTCCCGGGACCTCCACAGCGGCCCCTCGCAGCAACTCGTCCACGACGGCCCCCGACTTCCTTCACGGCGGCCTCCCTTATGGTGGCCTCCAGATTCCTCAATGGCCACAGCGGACTCTAGCCTCCACGGCAGCTCCCAGGTCCACAGCGGCCATAGCGACTCCAGATCCCGCGACGGCCTCCGACTCCATGGCGGCCCCCTCGCAGCAACCTCGTCCACGACGGCCCCCGACTTCCTTCACGGCGGCCTCCTTCACGGTGGCCTCCAAATTCCTCAACGGCCACAGCGGCCTCTAGCCTCCACGGTGGCTCCCAGGCCCACAGCGGCCACAACGGCCTCCAGATCCCGCGATAGCCCCCGGACTCCACGGTGGCCCCCTCGAAGCAACCTCATCTAATGACGGCCCCCAACTTCCTTCATGGTGGCCTCCAGATTCCTCAACAGCTACAGCGGCCTCTAGACTCCACGCGGCTCCCAGGTCCACAGCGGCCCTGGCCTCTCCCCACAGCGGCCCTCTCACAGCAACCTCCTTCACGGTGGCCCCCGGCTTCCACGGCAGTCCCAGGCCTCCCAAAGCAGCCAACGGTTTCCTCCACGGCAGCCCCAGACTCCACGGTGGTCCCAAGCCTCCCACGGCGGCCCCGACTTCACCCCGTCTTCAAGGGCTCAACGGCCCCGACTTTCTCCGCGATGGCTAAACGATCCCTCTCAGCCGGTCCCGTCTTCAATGGACTTTCCCAGCCGCCCGTCTTCACGGAGTCTTCCAGCTGCTCATCCTCAATGGCCACGGCGGCCTCCAGATCCCGCGACGGCCGCCGGACCCACGGCAGCCCCCGCTTTGCCCCGTCCTCAACGAGCTCGACGGCCTCGTCCACGATGGCCCCGACTTCCTTCACGGTGGCCTTCAGATTCCTCAACGGCCACAGCGGCCTCTAGACTCCACGGCGGCCCCCAGTCTTCCACAGCGGCCCCCAGGTGGTCCCGAATAACTCCACGATGGCCCCCGGCCTTCACAGCTAGCTCCTTCCTCAATGGTCGTCGACTGCCTCAGTTTTCCTCAACGGCCACCGGTGCCACAACCCATGCCATCCCAGCCATCCCTACCTTTCATGGACAGCTCTGGTCTCTGCCTCCCAACTCTTTCCAAGGCAGAGACCCCGTCTTTGCTCCAAGGCTCTAGGTGGCTGAGCCCGGCTGCATCCCAGGCGTCGGCAAGAGCCACGAGCTCGAGTGGATGTCAGAGGATTATAAGAGGCGCAGCAGCGAGGCCGCCCCCAGACTCCCTGTCGTTCAGCTTCCTCAGCGGCCTCTTCCTGCCGTCCGGCCCCACACAGCGGCTTCACGTCCAGCTCCGTCCTCAAGAGCCAATTCCTCGATGGCCCCCTGCAGCGGCTCGTCGACGGCTTCTCCCAGCCTGCCATCCTCGACAGCGGCAACGGCCTGAGCAATTCTCATCGACCCGGGCCCCTAGCTCTCTATTCTTCAACGGCTTCTCCCAGCTTGCCGTCCTCGACGACCTCTCTCCACAGCGGCCCTCGAACTCCACGGCGATTCCGTCCAGCCATCCAGCTTCCTCAATGGCTCTCGGCGCCTGAGACATTCTCGACGCTTCTCCTATGGCAGCCACTCTCTCTCTCTCGGCTGCCCCGTCTTCAGCAGCTCTCCGTTAGACGGCTTCGTCTGTGCCAGCCTCAACGGCTGAGACGTCTTCGACGGCCCCTCAACGCGCCTGAGTCCCTATTTCCTCGGACTTCCAGCTCTCTGGACTCATGACTTCGAGCATCCTGGGCGCCTGAGTCCCGACTTCATTGATGATTCCAGTTCCAGCACGTGGAGCGCGTCACCGGCACATGGATGATGCCCGCTATGAAAAGTACCCAGTGGGGGCTTAGCGAGGGGCGAAGGACCATGTCTGTTCTTCCAAGGTGACTCAGAGAAACAAATAGAGAAGGCTTACATGCATGAGTTGCATGCCGTAATGGGGGCTTCAACGAGGAATGAGAGAGACCATGAAGATTAATGATGAGGGCTATATTGGTAATTCCATAACAAGGACAGTGCATGGTGTCATGGGTCAAATGGTTATATCACAGCCTGTGGGAGGTGAACTACTACCGAGAGGACAAGATTTTTCATCATCCATTCTTGTGTCAGCAAAATTAGGAGGGTGTGGCTCGGATTCACGTGGGCCCTAGGACTTTCCAAATAGTGTGAGCATGGTGGAGAGACTGTTCATCATGTTATCTTTCGGATTCATCAACAGCAGCCACTCACTCCTACAGATAATTAAGTGGCCATCTATCTCTGATGATACAGTACCTATAGATCTAACATGCCACTAAGAAGTAAACTTTATTAAAAATCATCAACTATCATAAAAGCTTTGATAAGTGGCAGCATCTCAGGTCTTAGATATTAATCCTGACATTTCACCAACAAATGTTTCTCAGTCATCATGATATCCCAATCACTCAGATCAGATGAGTCCCAAAAGTTATGATCCATCATGAGGCTCCATGTAACTCATTTCCACTAGATGACAAAGATCCAAGCTTCTCAAGAGACACAAAAAAATCCAAAAAAGGAATAAAAGGGGGGGAAGAGGGACCCCGACGGGTAACTCGAGGAACCCACAATAAGAATGCACGCTCATTCTTGCTCAGTGGGAGCTCTTCTCTGGGCCTCTCTCTCTTTCTCTTTGAGCTTTCTCAAGCTCACGACTGTGTTCCTAGTCGCTAACTTGAGCGTCGGAGGGTCCCTGCTGGAGTACCTAGCCGCAGGACTTCTTGCAGGCACTGAAGACAGAGGAAGAACTCTGATACCTCTCTAGAGCGACGAATGACGCTCAAGGACACCAGCTCAAAGTGATCATGCATCAATAGATTGGCGCGCCAGGTAGGGGATAAGTGCTGAAGGAATGAGAGCTCTGTCTCCCTGAGCTATAAGTCTTTGTCCCCTCTAAGATAGCCATGGTGGTGATGCGCGTGCCGAAGGTCCTCACCAATCATGCCAGGCGGCATCCACATCGCACTAAGCAGCAAAGGACCATTCTCTCTGCTCCTCCTTTACCATCAGTCTCAGCTGCTCTAATTACCAACTGGCTATCCTCAATCAATAGATTCAAGCTTGAATGTAACAGTTCATGAGTTGTAGGAGCAATGCTCGGTGGCCACTCAGCAGCAGCCCAAGCCTCTCACATTGTCTGTGATAGCTGCATCAGTTAGCTAGCGATTCACCTGCAGAAAATCTCCTCAGAGAGAAGCTTATCGCCATCATGATTCACCTAAGCACCACCATCGTGAAACTTTCAAGAGACTGCAGTCTCCTATCCCCCGCTCGAGTGGCCACTCCTTCCCTTACTCATCTTCTGAGCTGTCTGGGAAGGACCTTAATCATAAGATGAAGAGGCATCTAGATGAACAACACCAGCAGCCGAAGGAGCTCAATCAAAGGCTCAACAATCAGTCAGAGGTGGCCGAATAATTTTCAAAAGGGGCAAACTTGGGACATTGTCCATGGCCCATCTCCTTAAGCATTTATGGGAATTTTAAATTCTAATGGTGGTAAGCCAAGAGTGTTGGTGCAATTAATTCAAGGTGGAAGATAAGGACAAAGGCTTTGACCATTGACTCCACCTTCCCCCTCTCTCCCCTTCTCTCATTCTCTTTGCTGCACCAAAGAGCAAAACCCCTTACGGATTTCATTCTAGCTGCTCTCAGACTTAGCACTGAGGGTGACCAATCTCTTCAAGGAAAAAGGTCTTCAGCCTTTAATCGATGATGACACCAAATACGACACAAAGATAAAAAGCTACGAAAGCTAAGTATACTGCACTTAAAAAAAAAAAAAGAAAAAAGTTTCTTTTCAATATTTAATTCTCAAAAACCACTCGGGCTAGCCGAGCAACCCCCGGTAGTTTCTCAGTGGCTCCATGATCATAAGGACACCCCCGGACCGGTGCGAAAAAACCTCCAAGGCGGTTCAAGTTCTATGGTCTCAGTGGCCTCGAGTCAAACGCCTGGGCTTTGGTGCCAAGCTGGCCTTGAACTTTGGTGCCGAGCTGGCCTTGGGCTTAGGTGCCGACACGAAGTCGGTCTTGGGTGCCGAGCTGGCCTCAGGCTTTGGTGCCGATGCGAAGTCGGTCTTAGGTGTCGAGCTGGCCTCGGGCTTTGGCTTGGAGCCACCGAGACCACAGGATTTGAACCACCTGGTGGCCTCACGATCATAAGGATACCCCCGGACCAGTGCGGGAAACCTCCAAGGTGGTTCAAATCCTGTGGTCTCGGTGGCTCCAAGCCAAAGCCCGAGGCCAGCTCGACACCTAAGACCGACTTCGCATCGGCACCAAAGCCTGAGGCCAGCTCGGCACCCAAGACCGACTTCGCATCGGCACCAAAGCCTGAGGCCAGCTCGGCACCTAAGACCGACTTCGTGTCGGCACCTAGCCCAAGGCCAGCTCGGCACCAAAGTTCGAGGCCAGCTCGGCACCTAAGACCGACTTCGTGTCGGCACCAAAGCCCAAGGCCAGCTCGGCACCAAAGCCCAAGGCCAGCTTGGCACCTAAGATCGACTTTGCATTAGCACCTAAGCTCGAGGCCAGCTCGGCACCAAAGCCAAAGGCCAGCTCGACACCTAATATCACCTTCGAGATCGGCATCAGCTTTATCTCAGCCTTAGCGGCATTATTGTAGCCTTAGCGGCTCTATCTCTCTGCCTCAGCGGCATTACAACCTTAACATATTTATTTCGTCTCAGTAGCTCTATCAGCCCCAGCGGCATAATTGCAGCCTTAGCGGCTTTATCTCTCTGCCTCAATGGCATCATTACAATCTCAATGGTTTTATTTTTAGTCCTAGTAGCTCTATCAGCCCCAAGGGCATTATTGCAGCCTCATCGGCTTTATCTCTGCCTCAGCGGCGTTATTGTGGCCTCATAGGCTTTATCTCTGCCTCAGCGGCATTATAGCAGCTCATCAGCTTTATCTTTACCTCAGCGGCTAGTTGACGAGCATCCCCAAAACTTGGCGTATGCTGCATTGAGTGGCAAGCACAAGGTAATCAACTTACTCTCAAAACTGCTTAAAATTTTACACTCCTTCAGCTTGGTTAGTGCATGATCTACAAGCTCAAAAAGTATAGAGGACATATGATGGGGCCAGTTAACAGGCCCATGGGTAATTATGATAATTTGTTCTTCAACGGCCTTCTCAAATCAAAAAATTGAACCCGACATTTTTTACAATATTTTTCTACTTGGTCGCTCCTAATACCTGTCTTCAGATGGAAGACATGTAAAGTACCCCAAAGTCAACCTTTCATGATATCGCTAACACATTCGACGTCAGTTTTTCTATGAGCGTCCCGGTTTAGCACGGGCAGATAAATTTACAAGATGGGAGAATTACAAACAGAGATAGCTCGTGCCATCAAGAGACTTTCTTGGACAACAATGCTTATGGAAAGGTTTGGGGACGCTACAAACAAGATGTTGTCAAGCAGAGCTGGATGATACAAGGAGCAGTTGAAGGATGAGTGCAATGATTCTGACACATGGCCCACTTTTAGAAGCAGGTCAATTCCAAGCCGTCGTTGTCCTCTATTTCATCCACTTACCTCCTCGACATCTGGCAGCATGGCGGCAACACCACCGTCTCCTCCGCCACCTTCTGCAACAACAACTACTCTGCTTTGGCCGCCCCGGTCGACAGGACTTTTGGTGTGCGACGCTGAGTGTTCGGAGTACACACTGTGAGCACATGGCCCTGTCGCTCAAGTTTCCATAGAACCGACTAATCTCTCTGGAACGACGCTCACGTCGAGAGGGAGGAGTCTCCAGTGCTTGATCTTTGTACCAGTGGAGCACAGGAGTCCGTTCTCATGGAGGACAAGTCATGAGGTGGCCAGTTAGCTATCATACCGATGGTGGAAAGAGCCGTTTGGAACTAGATTCAGGCCAGGGATGACAAGCTCTGGTTTCTTGACACCTGCTCCCGCCTTCGGCCTCGATGGCGGCCCTGTCTTCAACGGGCTCGACAGGTCCGTCCTCAACGGCCGAGTCATTTTCAATGGCTTCTCCCAGCCGAAATGTTCTCAACAGCCTTTCCCAGCCGTCCAACTTCCTCAACGGCCTCTCCCAAGGCGGCTCCTAGGTCCACAGCAGCCTCCAGATCCTGCGATGGGCCCCGGACTCCACGGCGGCCCCCTCGCAGCAACCTTGTCCATGATGGCCCCTAACTTCCTTCACGGCGGCCTCCCTTCACGGTGGCCTCCAGATTCCTCAATGGCCAAAGCGGACTCTAGCCTCCATGGCGGCTCCCAGGTCCATAGTGGCTAAAGCGGCCTCCAGATCCCATGACGGCCCTCGAACTCCACGGTGGCCCCCTCGCAGCAACCTTGTCCATGACGGCCCCCGACTTCCTTCACGACAGCCTCCCTTCACGGTAGCCTCCAAATTCCTAAATGGCCACAGTGGCCTCTAGCCTCCACGGCGGCTCCCAGGTCCACAGCGGCCACAGCGGCCTCCAGATCCCGCGACGGCCCTCGGACTCCACGGCGGCCCCCTCGCAGCAACCTCGTCTACGATGGCCCCCGACTTCCTTCACGGCGGCCTTCAAATTCCTCAACGGCCACAGTGGCCTCTAGACTCCATGGTCCACAGCGGCCCCTAGCCTCTCTCCACAACGGCCCTCTCGTAGCAACCTCTTCCATGTGGCCCCCGGCTTCCACAGTGGTCCCAGCCTCCCACAGCGGCCAACGGCTTCCTCCACGGCAGCCTCAGACTCCACGGCGGTCCCAAGCCTCCCACGGTGGCCCCCGGCTTCGCCCCATCTTCAACGGGCTTGATGGGCCCCCGACTTTCTCCGCGATGGCTAGACGACCCCTCTCAGCCGGTCCCATCTTCAATGGACTTTCCCAGCCGCCCGTCTTCAACGGAGTCCCCCAGCTGCTCATCCTCAACGACCACGGTGGCCTCCAGATCCCGATATGATAAAAAGAAGAGATACGGGACTAAAATATTTTAAAAGTAGGGCTTCTTCAACGATGATTAGAAAGTTGAGAAGGGAAATAAAATTGCTAAGGATAATTTTGTGAGAAGGCAAAAAATAAAATGATAAACTTTCACTTCATTATATCGAATGATGTCATTTACAGAGGTTTAAATAGAGATGAAATAAACATAGTGCAGCAAGAAATTAGAGGCACGTTATCCACTATCTAATAACGTGCGAAACTAATTAGCCCACGTACAGATAAACTTAAAAGATAAAACCCATGAACAAATAAACATGGGACACATAAAACCCATGAACAGATAAACATGGGACACGTAGAGTGACTTGGTCTAAGTAGGAGAACATGGGACTCTGCGTTATCCAACTGTGGGACACTCAATTCTGCATTATCTCAACACTCCCCTTTAATGCAGATACTCCCAATTTTTCTCTTAAATATAAAAAGCTTTCCAATGGCAATGCTTTTGTGAAGATATCTGCTAATTGTTCTTTGCAGTTCAATACTTCCATTAGTCACTAGTTCACGAACAAAATGATGTTGAAGTTTAATGTGCTTTGTTCGCTGATGAAACACTGGATTCTTTGTCATTGCAATTGTGGATTGATTGTCACATTTGATAGTAGTTGGGCCCTTTTGTGATAGTTTTAAATCCTTCAATACTCTACACAACCAGATAGCGTGACAAGCTGCAGCAGTAACGACTACGTACTCAGCTTCAGATGATGATAGTGCTATAGTAATTTATTTCTTTGAACTCCAAGATATTGCTCCAGATCCAAGGGTAAAGATGTAACCAGAAGTGCTTTTTCGATCATCAACTGAACCTGCCCAATCACTATCAGAAAAAACCACACAAAGATAACTTATTAGCATTAGTGTATGAATACCATAGGTAATAGTTTCTTGGCTAAACTATAGAATTAACCCTTGTATTTAGGGATTATATCACTTTGATCCTTAAACTTTAAATTATTATAAAAATAATCCTGAACTTTTTTTTTGTATCACTTTGACCCCTACCGTTAAATAGGGAAGACACCGTTTATTTTTATCCTATATGGCAGTATATGTAGCATCACATGTAACATTCTAATGATAAAAATAAATTTAAAATTCATAACTAATTCATTATTTAATAATTTAAAAATTATATAAAATATAATAATAATCTCTTTCATCCTGATTTGCCCTAAACTAGGGGGATAGCGCAGCGGGTACATGGGCACTCATGGGTTAGGGCAAATCAGGGTGAAAAGAGATTATTTTTGTTATTTTATATTTTTTTAATTTATTAAATAATGGTTTAGTTATGGATTTTAAATTTATTTTTGCCATCGGTAATATGCTATGTTGCCACATAGGATAAAAATAAATGAAGTCTTTCCTATTTAATGGTAGGGATCAAAGTGATACAAAACAGAAAGTTTAGGATTATTTTTACAACTTTTTAAAGTTCAAGGACCAAAGTGACATAACCCCTTAAGTATAGGGGTTAATTATGTAGTTTAGCCTAGTTTCTTTTAAGTATCTCAACACTCTTTTCGCTGCCACAATATGAATTTTGCTTGGACTTTGCATGAACCTTGATAGCAAACTTGTTGCATACATAATGTATGGACGAGTATTTGTGGGATATAGCAAACTTCCAATTAGACTCTTGTACATATGTGCATCAATCTGTTCTTCTCCATCATTTTGGCTAAATTTCTTACCAGTGTTCATTGGAGTCTTCATTGGCTTGCAATCAGACATTGCAAATTTCTGAAGAAGATCTTTTACATACTTCTCTTGAGAGACAAAAATTTCATCACCAAATTATTTTACTTCCAAACCAAGAAAGTAATTCATCAAGCCAAGATCTGACATCTCAAAATTTTTAATCATACTATTTTTAAATTCTGCAATCAGTTCATCACTACTGCCGGTATATACCAAGTCATCAACATATAAACAAACCATAAGAATATTTGTACCTTTTGACTTGACATATAAGGTGGGCTCGCTTTTGCTCCTTTGAAAGCCATTATGTACAAAGTGCTGATCAATCATTTCATACCATGCTCTAGGTGCCTGCTTAAGTCCATAAAGTGCCTTCCGTAATCGATACACCTTCTTTTCTTCATTAACAACTTCATAGCCCTGTGGTTGCTGCACATATACTTCTTCATCCAAAAAACCATTCAAAAAGGCTGATTTGACATCAAGTTGAAAAACATTCCATTGATAATGAGCAGCTATAGATAAAACTGTTCTAATTGTATCAAATCTAGCTACTGGAGCATAAGTTTCTGCAAAATCAATACCTTCTCGCTGCATATAGCCTTTGCAACAATCCTTGCTTTAAATTTTTGGATTGATCCATCTGCTTTGTATTTGATTTTGTATATCCATTTTAAACTAATAGCTTCATGGTTAGGTGGTAGATCCATGAGCTCCCAAGTACCATTTTTTATTAATGCTGAAATTTCATCATCCATAGCTTTGCTCCATTCTTTATGCTTTATTGCTTCTTCAAAACAGCTTGGTTCATCAACAGAAGTAAACTGACATCTTTCATATATCAATCAAGGATTTTATCTTTCTTAGAGGAGATTCAGAAGATGATAAATAAGGAGAACTCACAAGTATAGACTGCACAGGTGTTGACCTTGGTGAAGATTGATTTGGATCAGTTAAATCTTCACTTTCATCATCAAGACCACTGATGTTTCTTCAGCTTGAGCTCCACCTATTGCTGTATTCTATAATTCATTCCAATTCTATGCATTCTGCTCATCAAATATCATATCCCGGCTAACAACAAGCCTTTGAGTTATAGGATTATAAAATCGATAAGCCTTGCTTTCAATACTATAACCAATAAAGATGCATTTCATGCTATTATCATCTAATTTTTTCCTTTTCTGAGATGGAATGTGAACATAAGCAAGACACCCAAATACTCTAAAATGAGTTACCTTTGGTCTCCATCCATGCCAAGCTTCAGATGGTGTTATGCCTTGAAGTGAAGATGTGGGGCTACGATTGAGTATATAGGCAGCGGTATGAACTGCTTTGGCCCAGAAATTGTTAGGAAGCCCTTTTGCTTTATCATGCTTTTTTGCCATCTCAACAAGACTCCTATTCTTTCGTTCTGCTACTCCATTTTGTTGTGGTGTGAAGCTTGCAGTCAATTGCATGTGAATGCCATTATCTTCACAAAAAGAGTGAATTCTTTTGAAAGAAATTCTCCACCCCTATCGGTTCGCAATATCTTTAATGCATGGCCATTATTCTTTTCAACAAAGCATTTAAACCTTTTGAATACAGAGAAGCTATCTGACTTTTCTTTAACAAAATATACCCATGTGATTCTGCTAAAATCATCAACAAAAATAATAAAATACTTGCTATTGTCTAAGGATGGAGATTGCATTGGTCCGCATAAATCTGCATGCACCAGTTCAAGTGGTTTTGAGGCCGGCCAAGCCTTTACTTTTGAAAAATATCCCTGTGATGCTTTCCAAGCACACAACTCTCACATATATGATCATTCTTCATAATTCTAGGCAACCCATACACCATATTTCTTTTTGATAAAAGCTCCAAATTGTGATAACCCAAATGTCCATATCTATGATGCCATAACACATTATTATTTGCTAATAAGACATTCAAGGCATGATCAAGACTTAGAGAGAAAAGTTTATTTTCAATCATAGGTATCTCAATAATAAGTGAACTCTTAGTGTTATCATAAACACGGTATCTTAAATCTTCAAAAACAAGTGAATAACCTTCAGTCAAAAATTGCCCAACACTTAACAAATTAGACTTCAAGTCAGGAACATATAAACATTTTCAATTGATTTCAAGCCATAGAAATCAAGTTTCACAGTACCTTTCCCATGAGCTTCTCGAACATTACCATCACCCATTTTTACCTTTGTAGTAACAGATTTGTCCAAATAAGAAAAGATCTCTGCATGACCTGTCATATGATTGCTGCATCCACTATTAATGTACCAAACTTCTTTAGGACATTCTTTTGCAGTAAAGCATACAAGAAATAAATTTTCATTTGACCCCTTTTCATGTTCTTCTGCAAAATTTGCATGTTTTTCTTTCAATCTACAAAAACACTCAATGTGGCCATACTTTTTGCAAAAATGACAAAGAAAAGGCTTAGAGATTTCATCCTTTTCATTACTTTCCTTTACCCGACAAAACCTTTCAATATGACCATATCTCTTGCAATAATTACACTGAAAAGGTTTAAAATTTTCACCTTGGCTATTACCTTCATTGCGATTCTGATAAACTTTACCAAGACGTCCTCCACCTCTTCTGCCTCGAAAAGAACCTCCTCTATTTCTTGGTGTACAATGCTGATTGATGCTTTCCTTTGGAGCATTCACCTTAGAATGAAAGGCTTTTTCCATTGTACTTTCATTGGACCTTTTCAATCTGTCATCATGTGACTGAAGAGAGCCAAGTAATGCACTAACTGAAAGTTTGGTTAGATCCTTGGATTCTTCTATAGCAGCTACAATATGATCATACTTAACTGACAAACTTCGTAATATTTTTTCAACAACTCTTTGATCAGATAAATCTTCACCATAAATTCTCATTTGATTAACAATTTCTAGAACTTTGGAAAAAAACCGATCTAAAGAATCATCATCTTTCATGCTCAATGTCTCAAATTTTCGACGAAGAGTTTGGAGTTTGACAGTTAATACCTTAACATTACCTTGATATTCTTCTTGCAACAAATCCCAAGCATCTTTAGAGGTTGTAGCTGCTGAAATTCGAGGAAAAATTGCATCACCAATGGCCTGTTGAATGAAGAAGAGAGCTTTGGCATCCTTTTTTATATTCTCTAGCTTTAATGCTCCTTCCTCTGTTAGGCCTTTCTCTACCAATTCCCACAACTCTTGTGAGATAAAAAGAGTCTTCATCTTTTTGCTCCAGAAATCATAGCCTTCTCCTTTGAATATTGGAATCACCGGGTTGATGGTACTGCTATTGAATGCCATTGGCTCTAATACCACTTGATAAAAAGAAGAGATACGGGACTAAAAGATTTTAAAAGTAGGGCTTCTTCAATGATGGTTAGAAAGTTGAGAAGGGAAATAAAATTGCTAAGGATAATTTTAGGAGAAGGCAAAAAATAAAAGGATAAACTTCCACTTCATTATATCGAATGATGTCATTTACAAAGGTTTAAATAGAGATGAAATAAACATCGTGCAGCAAGAAATTAGAGGCACGTTATCCACTATCTAATAACGTGCGAAACTAATTAGCTAGCCCACGTACAGATAAACTTAAAAGATAAAACCCACAAATAGATAAGCATGGGACACATAAAACCCACGAACAGATAAACATGGGATACGTAGAGTGACTTGGTCTAAGTAGGAGAACGTGGGACTCTGCGTTCTCCTACTGGACACTCAATTATGCATTATCTCAACAATGGCCCCCGGACTCCACGGCGGCCTCCGCTTCGCCCCATCCTCAACGGGCTCGACGGCCTCGTCCATGACGGCCCCGACTTCCTTCACGGCGGCCTCCAGATTCCTCAATGGCCACAGCGGCCTCTAGACTCCATGACGGGCCCCAGTCTTCCACAGCGGCCCCAGGTGGTCCCGAACAACTCCACGACGGCCCCCGGCCTTCCACAGCTGGCTCCTTCCTCAATGGTCACCGACTGCCTCAGTTTTCCTCAACGGCCACCGGCGCCATAGCTCCATGCCATCGTGGAGTTGTTCCTACCTTTCATGGACAGCTCTGGTCTCTACCTCCCAACTCTGTTCCAAGGCAGAGACCCCGTCTCTGCTCCAAGGCTCTAGGTGGCTGACGCTCGGCTGCATCCCAGGTGCCGACAAGAGCCACGAGCTCGGGTGGATGTCAAAGGATTTTAAGAGGCACAGTAGCGAGGCCGCCCCCAGACTCCCTGCCGTTCAACTTCCTCAGTGGCCTCTTCTTGCCGTCCAGCCCCACACAGCGGCTTCATGTCCAGCTCCGTCCTCAAGAGCCAATTCCTCGATGGCTGCCTGCAGCGTGATGGGAAAGAATCCGTGTACGAGCAAATACTAGCAGACCGTAATATGCAGCGGAATAATAAATAAAAATGCGCAAACCACACAATCACAGAAACACCAAGATTTACGTGGAAAATCCCTTCAAGATAAAGGGAAAAAAAACCACGGGCAAGCCAGAGAAGAAGATCCACTATAAAATAATAAATATCCAAGTCTCAAAGTCCCTTGCCAGAACTTGAGAAACAATCACAAGAGAATAATAGGGATATAAGGATTACGTCACCGAAAAATACGGTCTCCTGCGTTACCTCCTTATTTTCTTCCCTTCTCTTCTTCTTCTTCTCTTGTTTTTCTTCTGCAGCACCTTCACGTGATTCCTGGAGTGGAAGTCCTCCCACGTAGTTAAGCACCAAGCAGCAGCCCTTCCTTCTCTTCCCCTAGCAATCCATGCTCCTAGAAAAAAGAAATACCTGCTACATGCTTCTCCTCTTTTTCCAGACGGCTGCTCCTTAAAAAGAGAAAACCAAAAAAGGAAGGCGGCTACTCCTTTTATAAAAGAGAGAGAACAAATCCTGGTAGAAAAAGGAGTAGCGCTCCCTTTTGCCCTAATGGGCTGAATAAGTGGGCCATGGGCCCAACAACCTCCCCCTTCAGCCCATAAGGGAGGCTGTCTCATGCTTCCTTAGTGTGAAATCATGCCGACCAGCTGTCGGCATATCTCTTGCCTTTCTTTTGATAAGGTCTTTGTCAACATGTCTGCCCCATTTTCATCTGTGTGAATTTTCTGAAGCTGTAACTGCTTCTCTTCAAACACATTTCGAATCCAGTGGTATCTCACATCTATATGCTTTGACTTGAAATGAAAAGTTGGGTTCTTGCACAAGTGGATGGCGCTCTGGCTGTCACAATGTACCACATAATTTTTCTGTTTCAATCCCAATTCATGTAAGAATTCTTTCATCCACAGCATCTCCTTACAGACCTCGGTAGCAGCAATATATTCTGCCTCTGTGGTAGAGAGAGCTACACACCTTTGCAATCTGGATTGCCATGACACAGCTCCCCCTGCAAAAGTAAGTATGAAACCTGATGTGGACTTCCTTGTATCAATATCTCTCGCCATATCTGCATCTGTGTAACCAATCAGCACAGCTGGACCACCCCCAAAGCTTAAACAAACTTTGGAGCTTCCTCTGAGATATCTGAAGATCCACTTCACTGCTGCCCAATGCTCTTTCCCTGGATTTGCAAGAAATCTGCTAGCAACACCCACTGCATATGCGATGTCTGGCCTCGTACATACCATCGCGTACATCAAACTTCCGACTGCTGAAGCGTAAGGAACCTTCTTCATTTTCTCCTTCTCCTCATCACTTGAAGGACTTTGCTCTGAGCACAACCTGAAGTGACCTGCAAGAGGAGAACCAACTGGCTTTGCATTGATCATACTGAACCTATCCAATACCTTCTCAATGTACTTTTCCTGTGACAACCATATTTTCTTGATTCTTCTATCACGGAAATCTGCATACCCAGTATTTGCTTTGCTGGTCCCATATCCTTCATTTCAAATGAATTGCTCAGCTCCTTCTTCAACCTGTCAATCATAGACATATCTTTCCCAAGAATAAGCATGTCATCAACATAAAGTAGGAGTATGACAAAATCCTCACTAAACCATTTGATATACACACAATGATCTGAAGCCATTCTTTTGTATCCATTTTCAGCCATAAATGAATCAAATTTCTTGTACCACTGCCTTGGAGCTTGCTTCAGCCCATATAAGCTTTTTTTCAATCTGCAGACAAGATTTTCTTTACCTTTGACTTTGAAGCCTTCTGGTTGCTCCATATAGATTTCCTCCTCCAAATCACCATGAAGAAAAGCTGTCTTCACATCTAACTGCTCAACCTCCAAGTCTAGACTAGCAGCAATACCTAGAGCAACACGAATTGAAGACATTTTAACAACAGGAGAAAAAATCTCTTCAAAGTCAATACCTTTCTTTTGACCAAAGCCTTTCACAACCAATCTGGCCTTGTACTTTGGTTGAGAACAATGCTGTTGAGTCTTTAACCTGAAAACCCACTTGTTCTTTAAAGCCTTCCTTCCTCTTGGTAGTTCCACTAAATCATATGTGTGGTTCTTCTGTAAGGCATCCATTTCTTCCAGCATACCTACTAACCACTCCTTTTTCTGCTCACTTTCAACTGCCTCCTGGTAACATTCTGGTTCACCTGCATCAGTAAGCATTATATATTCATCTGTAGAATACCTTTTGGAAGGTTGACGTTGTCTGATAGATCTTCTCAGCTGAGGCTCTGTAGGAGGTTGCTCCTGATCTCCTTCCTGCTCAACATGTCCTACAGGTGAGTTAATA
Source organism: Calamus simplicifolius (assembly GCA_900491605.1). Lineage (NCBI taxonomy): Eukaryota > Viridiplantae > Streptophyta > Magnoliopsida > Arecales > Arecaceae > Calamus > Calamus simplicifolius. Next base: position 1,315,527 of record UESW01004020.1, read on the forward strand.
CCTGCTCCTGCACTATTTTCTTGCACATCTCCCCTATCACCCTGATTTACTAGAGGAGTAACTGGATCACAGTCTGTTAATCCTCCTGCAGAAGACTTGACTGACACCTCCTTCTTGAAGTCTTGAAGGGTTTGATCTTCAAAAAATACCACATCTCTGCTTCTGAATACCTTCTGCTTTTCTGGATCCCAAAGTCTATAACCAAACTCATCATGTGAGTAACCAAGCAAAGCACATTCTTTTGTCTTACCATCCAGCTTGGACCTCTCAATGTCTGGAACATGTGCAAATGCACGACAACCAAACACTCTCAAGTGCTTATAAGAGACATCTTTTCCTGACCATACACGCTCTGCAACATCACCATCTAGAGCTGTACATGGTGACAAGTTTATTACATCAACCGCTGTCTTCAATGCCTCATCCCAAAATCTTTTAGGTAACTTGGACTGTGAAAGCATACATCTGATCTTTTCCATGATGGTGCGGTTCATTCTCTCTGCAATTGCATTATGCTGAGGAGTACCAGGAACTGTCATCTCATGTTGAATGCCATGTGATCTGCAATAATTATCAAATAACCCTGTGTACTCACCACCATTATCTGACCTTATACATTTCAGTTTCTTTCCTGTCTCTCTTTCAACTCTGGCATGAAACTCTTTGAAGACATTAATAACCTGATCTTTAGTCTTCAAACCATAGACCCAAACTTTTCTAGAAAAATCATCTATAAAAGTGACAAAATAAAGTGCACCACTGATGCCTGGAACATTAACTGATCCACTAGGAGTTTTTGTCCTCAGAGGACCACAAACATCTGTATAGATACGATCCAAAACATGCATTTTTCTAGATAAAGCAGGACTAGCAAAGAAACTCTATGTTGCTTGCCAACCAAACAATCAACACATGGGTTCAGATGTACACCTTTGAAGTCTGGTAGAACTTCTCCCTTGGAAAGAACTTGCAGCCCCTTCTCACTCATGTGTCCCAGTCGTTTATGCCACAACTCCATGCTGAAGTCGTTCTCTGTAACATTCAACTGTTCACCATAAGCTTTAGCCTGCAACCTGTATAAAGTGTGACATTTCTTCCCACTGGCTACAACAAGTGAACCTTTACTGAGCTTCCATTGCCCTTTATGAAATCTGCTATCAAAATCTTCATCATCAAGTCTTCCAACTGAGATTAAATTTAGCCTCAAGTCAGCTACATGCCTTACATCCTTGAGCACCAACTTACAGCCAAGATTGGTCTTCATGTGGATGTCACCCATGCCAATGATGTCTGCTGTGCCTTGATTTCCCATCTTGACAACACCAAAATTTCCAGTCTTATATGTAGAAAAAAACTCCCTCCGTGGTGTAGCATGATAAGAAGCACCTGTGTCAATCACCCACTCATGATTCTGACACTCACATGAGAAGATACCATCAGAAGTAGACAAAATCAAATAATCATCACTCTGCACAGTAGCTGTGATATTCTCCTTTGACTCTGTATCCTCCACTTCTTTTCCCTTTTTCTTACTCTTCTTAGGCTTCTTACACTGATTCTTGTAGTGCCCTTTCTCACCACAGTTATAGCAAGTAATATCTTTTCTTGACCTTGATTTGCTTCTACCCTTGTATGAATTGTCTCTATTTCTAGACTTTGACCGTCCTCTATTCTCTGAGACAAGTGCCTGTGAATCAATCTGAGAAGTTGCTGAATTTTTCCTTCTTAACTCCTCATTCAACAAACTGCCTGTTACTTGACTCATGGTGATAACACCGTCTGGTGCAGAATTACTGAGGGAAACTACCAGTGTCTCCCAACTTTCTGGCAATGAACTGAGAAGTAACAATGCCTGCAACTCATCATCAAGAGACATTTTCATAGAGGATAACTGGTTATTAATACTCTGCATTTCATTCAAATGCTCAGCAATAGAAGCACCCTCTTTATATTTCAGATTCACTAGTTTTCTGATCAAGAAAGCCTTGTTGCCAGCTGTTTTTCTCTCATATAGACTTTCTAACTTTTTCCAAAGAGAGTTTGCAGAAGTCTCAGTGGAAACATGGTGAAAGACACTATCATCCAACCATTGCCGAATAAAACCGACTGCCTTCCGATCTAACATGATCCAAGCATCGTCTGTCACTGTAGCGGGCTTTGCTTTGACCCCTTCTAAAGGTCCATATAGATCCTTGCAATATAAGAGGTCCTCCATCCTTGGTTTCCATATCATCCAATTGTTTCCGTTCAGACTGATCATGCGGGAAACATTACCGGCCTCCATGCTCGCACACAAAAAAAAATTCACAGGCTCTGATACCAGTTGATGGGAAAGAATCCGTGTACGAGCAAATACTAGCAGACCGTAATACGCAGCGGAATAATAAATAAAAATGCGCAAACCACACAATCACAGAAACACCAAGATTTACGTGGAAAATCCCTTCAAGATAAAGAAAAAAAAACCACGGGCAAGCCAGAGAAGAAGATCCACTATAAAATAATAAATATCCAAGTCTCAAAGTCCCTTGCCAGAACTTGAGAAACAATCACAAGAGAATAATAGGGATATAAGGATTACGTCACCGAAAAATACGGTCTCCTGCGTTACCTCCTTATTTTCTTCCTTCTCTTCTTCTTCTTCTCTTGTTTTTCTTCTGCAGCACCTTCACGTGATTCCTGGAGTGGAAGTCCTCCCACGTAGTCAAGCACCAAGCAGCAGCCCTTCCTTCTCTTCCCCTAGCAATCCATGCTCCTAGAAAGAAAGAAATACCTGCTACATGCTTCTTCTCTTTTTCTATACGGCTGCTCCTTGAAAAAGAAAAAACTAAAAAAGAAAGGCGGCTGCTCCTTTTATAAAAGAGAGAATAAATCCTGGTAGAAAAAGGAGTAGTGCTTCCTTTTGCCCTAATAGACTGAATAAGTGGGCCATGGGTCCAACACAGCGACCTTGTCGACGGCTTCTCCCAGCCGGCCGTCCTCGACCGTGGCAACAGAATTCTCAACGACCCCAGGCCCCCAGCTCTCTATTATTCAATGGCTTCTCCCAGCTGGCCGTCCTCGATGGCTTCTCCATGACGACCTCTCTCCACAACGGCCCTCGGACTCCACGACGATCTCCGTCCAGCCATCCAACTTCCTCAACGGCTCTCGGCAGCCTAAGGCATCCTCGACGGCTTCTCCTATGGCGGCCACTCTCTCTCGGCTGCCCCGTCTTCAGCAGCTCTCCGTTAGATGGCTTCATCTGTGCCAGCCTCAACGGCCTGAGACGTCTTCTACGGCCCCTCAACGCGCCTGAGTCCCTATTTTCCTCGGACTTCCAGCTCTCTAGACTTCACGACTTCGAGCATCCTGTGGGCCCCTGAGTCCCGACTTCACGGATGATTCCAGCTCCAGCACATGGAGCGCGTCACCGGCACAAGGATCACGACGCCCGCTATGAAAAGTACCCAGGTGGGGGCTTAGCGAGGGGGTGAAGGAATTCCTTCCAAGGTGACTCAGAGAAACAAATAGAGAGAAGGCATTACGTGCATGAGGTTGCATGCACGTAATGTGGCTTCAACCGATGAAAGAGAGAGAGCATGAAGACTAATTGATGAGGGCTATACTGGTATTCGATAACAAGGACAGTGCATGATGTCATGGGTCAAATGGTTATATCACAGCTTGTGGGAGGTGAACTACTACCGAGAGGACAAGATTTTTCATCATCCATTCTTGTGTCAGCAAAATTTTGAGGGTGTGGCCCGGATTCACGTGGGCCCTATGGATATAGGACTTTTCAAATAGTGCTGAGCATGGTGGGGAGACTGTTCATCACGTTATCTTTTAGATCCATCAACTGCAATCATTCACTTCTACAGGATTATTAAGTAGCCATCTATCTCTGATGAGACAGCGCCTGTAACTTTGATATATCACTAAAAAGTAAACTTTATCAAAAGTCATCATCCATCATAAAAGCTTTGATAAGTGGCAGCACCTCAAGTCTCACAGATATTAATCCTGACATTTCATCCACCAAAAGTCCTCAGTCATCATGATACCCCAACTACTCAGATCAGATGAACCCCAAAAGTTATGGTCCATCATGAGACTCCACGTGACTCATTTCCACTAGATGACAAAGATCCAAGCTTCTTAGGCAAAAGACACAAAAAAATCCAAAAAGGAATAAAAGGGGAAGAAGGACCCCCGACATGGTAACTCAAGGAACCCACAATAAGAATGCACGCTCATTCTTGCTCAGACGGAGCTCTTCTCTGTGCCTCTCCTTCTTTCTCTTTCGAGCTTCCTCAAGCTCACGGTTGTGTTCTTAATCGCTAACTTGAGCGTCGGAGGGTCCCTTCTGAAGTATCCAGCCGCGGGATTTCTTGTAGGCACTGAAGACGGAGGAAGAACTCTGATACCTCTCTAGAGCGACGACTGACGCTCAAGAATGCCAGCTCAAAGTGATCGAGCATCAACAATGCACATGCGAAGACCTATTAAATCTTTTTTTATACTATATCCATGTTGGCATACATGAGCAATCAATCTGCAAGATCAATGCGCACACTTTATGCACCAATGATCGATGCACAAACTTTTTTCTATACCAAAAGCCATTTCAGCTGTCAACCAATTACACTGATCCAATGGCTTATTGATAGGATTAATTAAAATTTTATATCATAAATCAAATAGAATCGGTTCGAATCGGGCAGATCAATTTAATTTGATGCATTGATTTAAGGTGATTGATTTTCTTTTGTACTTTCATACCAACCGAAAGATCAAATGCAAATAATTCTGATTTTGTATCAGTTTAATTTAATTCATCCCGAATCGTTTGATTTAGCACCGTCCAACAAACCATGTTTAAAAAGAAAACATTGCTTCTGTTGACAGAGAGTGTTTGTTGGTGCTTGCTTTAAGATTCGGATTGTGTCTTCTTCTTCCCTGATCTTCGTCGCCTTGTGTTGCTGTTTTCGGTTCTGCTTCATCCGGTGATGGCATGTCCCTCCGTCAAGCCGTCGATAGGGTCTGATACTCCGAAGGTCACCGGCAAGCCATGGAGCAACGCCCGCTCGAGCCGTTTCGAGTGGGTTTCCCCTGCTCCATCTTCGGCTGTGGTGGCAGAGATGGAGCGGCTTTTCCCTGAAATCATCCAGGTTCCTGTGAGCTCTTTGGAGGAGGAGGTTAGTAGGTGGATGAATCGTGTCATTCTCGCCCGAAGTCTTGGACGATGGGTTCCTCCATATGCTTTGGTTCATGAATTCCACCAAGCCGGTGTTTTGGGGAATATTGAATCCGTGGCTTTGGCGCACCGGCATTACTTATTTCAGTTTGCCGATGATCATGCAACGGAGCTTCTCCTTGGTCGACCATGGGTGGTCAATGGCCAAGTCTTTGCTGTCTTTGAGTGGAAGCCGGAATTCATTCAATCTGAGACTTCTATGCTTCAGGCTCTGCTTTGGATCCGATTGCCAATGCTTCCCATCGAATTTTGGGCGGATGAGGCTCTAGCTTCAATCCTATCTGCTGCTGGAAGATTCATGTATTCTGATGCATCGACCAAGGAATGCAAGTGGGGAGGTTTCGCGCGCGCTTGTGTCAGTGTCGACCTCAGCAAGTCGCTTCGTCCGGGTGCTCAAATCAGAGGTTCTGGCAGTCCGTTTTGGCAGCAATTCACCTTCGAGCATCTTGATGGTATTTGCGAGCTCTGTGGATCCTTGTATTTTTCTGGGTCTTGTGGAGTTGGGTCGGACTCTTCTTCTTCCTCTTCGTCTCCTTCATTCGGTCCTTGGATGGCGGCGGTGAGACGGCAGAAGCCCCCTGTTCAGATGCAACCAGCGTCTCAGGATTCCCCTACTCCGGGCATGGCTGCTTCCCCTTCCTTTGCTTTGACGGAACAGTGGCAAACTCCTAAGAAATTTGCACGCAGAAATCTTAGCAAAGGATCGAATGGTAGGTCTGTGGCTCTGCCCTTCCAAAGGCTAAAGTCTTCTCCTGTGTTTGGAGAGCCTGCTTGCCGCTTTCCGCCCACGGTGTCCGCAGTTGATGGCGAGATGCCTGCTGAGCCGGGGGTGGTGTCCATGGGGTCTTCTATGAAGCACTTTTAGGAGAATGAGGCTTCTGATCCCCCGAGTTCTCCCTCTTTGTCTATTATATCAGCGTGCCGGTCCCTTGCTTGCGTGCTGGTTGGACTGGGTGGGAGGGCTCAGGAGTCCAAGTCTGAAAGCTTGATTTCAGTCCCAGTGGCTTCAGTGAATTCAGTGAATTCTAAGGACTTTGGCTCTATTCCTTTGGTATTGGAGGGCCCGGCTAAGTCTTGCGGCGGTGGCCTCTCTGGCCCGTCGAAGAGGGCACGGCTTGTTGAGCCTATGGTGCAGCGAGTCGTATCCAAGGCTTCCAAAGGCAAAGGAAAAGCACCCCTCAGAGATAAGTCCATTGAGAAAGGGTCCTTTGTATTTTCGGCCTCTATTGAGTCCCCTGGTGGTACACCGGGTCTTGTCGGGATGAGGAAGCAAAAGACCCGTCGTAAGGACAGTGTGACCCCAGCTTCTATTGAAGGGTCAGCCCAGTCGATTCGTTCGATCGTTTTGGACCATGACGCAACGGTTAGCCTTCTTAAGGATGCCATCCAGAAGGATCGTATTGTGGAGGCTATGGACTCCTTCAGGGTGGATGAGTGTACTGATCTAGGACCAGTGGGTCCCATGCTGCTTAATGATCACCATGGGAAAAGGTGATTGGGGATTCTACTGGGGTCCCTCTATCTCAATTTTCCAAATGAAGATTCTTGTTTGGAATGTTCGAGGGGCCCTGAAACCCTCATTTCGGTCCTCTTTCGGGAGGCTTCAGCAGCTTCATAACCTTGATATCTGTATTTTGATGGAAACTCGTCTATCGGGGGACAGTCTGACTCGCCTTCGGAGGCAGATCTCTAGACTGTGGAATTCTTATGCTATTGACTCAATTGGGCTTTCTAGAGGTATTTTGGTGCTTTGGAGACCGGATAAAGTCGTGTCGATGCCTTCCACGGCTGTGGCCAGCATGTGGCTTTGGTTGTCTCGGAAGGATCCTCTGCGCCTTGGTTGTTGTTTGGAGTTTATGCCAGTACTGAGTTTAGGGCTCGCCGTGTGCTTTGGGATGAGATTCTCTTGCTCCTTGGCCAGGGCTTTCCCTCCCTTGTTGCTGGTGATTTTAATTGTATTGTGGGGGCCTCTGAGAAGAGAGGAGGTAGACAGTTTATTGGTTCTTCGGACATTGTTGAATTCAGGAATTTTTTGCCTCGGTGGGTCTCTTGGACTTGGGGTTTGCTGGACCCCAGTTCACCTGGTGCAATAACCGTCAGGGTTCTGCTAGAGTCTGGGAGAGACTGGATAGGGCTTTGGCTTCTACTAATTGGCTTCAGATCTTTCCATCTGCTACTGTTACTCACTTGCCTCGGATTGGTTCTGATCACTGTCCTATCCTTATTTCTACTAAAGTATCTCTTCAGCGGTCTCGACAGTTTAAGTTTGAAAAGTTCTGGACCTTTTATTCTTCAGCGAGGCATATCATTTCTCAGGTCTGGCGGATGTCGGTCAGAGGTAGTGCTACATACAGACTTTCTAGGTGCCTGCTTCTTGCCAGCCGTAGGCTCTCTAGTTGGAATAGGAGGGAGGTGGGGAATATTATGAGGCAAGTAGAACAAGCCGAGTCTATTATCTCTTCTCTACAAACCAAGGAGGATCAGGAGGGATTTCTTCACGATACGGATCTGACCACACTCAGATCCACCTTAGCCATCCACCACTCTCTTATATTGGTGCAGGAAACTTATGGAGGCAAAGGTCTCGCATCCAGTCGCAACACGAGATTCTTTCATCAGACTACTATACGGCGCCGTTCGGTGAATCGCATCAGGCGTTTAGATGATGATGAGGGCCGCTCAGTGGATGATCCGTAGGCGATCAGGGATCAGCTTCTTCACTTCTTTCAGTCCAGATGTACCGAGATGTCAGGGGATGGGTTCCCGGTTTATCCTATTCAGCCTGCTTGTAGGGTCTCTGATGTGGAGAATGATATTCTTATCAGGCCTTTCTCTACGGAGGAGATTCGTATTGCTTTATGGGAGCTGGGTCCGGACAAGGCCCCGGGCCCTGACAGGTACCCGCCCTTATTCTTTCGCCATTATTGGGACATAGTTGGTCTGGACGTGGTCTTGGCTATTCAGTCTGTATTTCAGGCCACTCATATGCCTTCTGACTGAAGCGGACTCTTGTCACCCTGGTACCTAAACGTACTAATGCGTCCTCTCCCCTGCATTTCCGGCCTATCAGTCTGTGCACCACATTATATAAAATTTGTGCTCGGCTTTTGGTTACCCGGATGGCTTCGGTTATCCCTCATCTCATCTCTCAGGAGAAGGGCTTTTCTTAGGGGGCGTAGTATCATGGACAACGCTCTGTTGGCTCAGGAGTTTATGTATGACCTTCAGAGAGCCTTAGGACGTCAGTGCCTCATGGCTATCAAGCTTGATATGGAAAGAGCTTATGATAGACTGAGGTTGGACTTTCTTTGTAGCACTCTGCATGAGTTTGGATTCCATGGGACTTTTATTGACTGGGTGATGGAGTGTGTCCAGAGGCCGTCGTTCTCTCTTCTGATTAATGGGGATCGGACGCAGTTCTTCCATTCGGCGATTGGTCTGAGGCAGGGATATCCTCTTTCTCCATTCTTGTTCATCCTCTCTGCTGATGCTCTGTCCCGAGAGCTTGCTATGGTGATGCGGACTTCTGCTATTGACCCATATGCTGCGAGCCCCCATAGACCTTCGCTGTCTCATTTACTTTTTGCTGATGACTATCTCCTGCTGGGGAAGGCCTCTACCAGTAATGCCACCATCTTTGCGTCCATTCTTCTCTCCTATTGCCTGGCTTCGGGTCAGTGTGTCAATCTCAGCAAGTCGCTGATTTGCTTCAGCCCGAAGACGACCTCTGCTATAAAGAGGTCTATATCTCAGATTATGGGGATACATGCTCAGTCCGATTGGATGTCCTACTTGGGTATACCGATTACTGGGAGACGGCCGTGGTGCTCGGACTTTAGCTTTCTGGTGAGACGGATACATGATCGTCTAGATGGCTGGCAGGTGTTTGGCCTTTCTATGATGGTGCAGATTACATTGATCCGTTCTATGCTTTCCTCGATGCCTTGCTATCTCTTATCTAATACTGCCATTCCGATGGCATGCCTGTGGAAGATTGAGATATACTTTCGGGATTTTCTCTGGGCATCGATGCAGGATGGCCACGGTATTCATCTCTTGGCTTGGGACGCTGTTTGTTTGCCATTGGCTGAGGGTGGTCTCGGCATCCAGTCGCTGTTGGTCAGAAGAGAGGCTCTGACAGCAAGGCATGCCTCTCGGTTCCTGCTCGATCCGCATTGCCTGTGGAGTTCCTTCATGCGAGCCAAGTACGGTAGTTGAAATTCTTCTACTCTTTCTCAGTCTAATCGGGGGCATTCCTTTTATTAGAAAGAGGTCTGTCAATATGCTCCGACTATCTTGAACTGTACCTCTTGGATGATTGGTGACGGTACCTCTGTGGACGTCTTTCAGGATTCGTGGATTGCCGACCTCCCCCTGTCTCGGTGGCCGACCTTTGTTTGCCCAGACATTCCTTATGGTATGTGTGTTAGTGGCCTTATTTCATCGGATTGCTCTACCTGGTCGTATTCTCGAGTGTCCAGCTTTTTCGGGACTGAGCTTGTCGGCGCATTCTCTCTATCCCTCTTTCTTCGGGTGCTAGTACTGATACCATGGTGTGGAGGAGATCTTGCTTACCTCGTGCTCCCATGAGGGACCTTCTATCTATGTTCAGAGACTACCCTCAGGATTCGATGGCTGGGGACTAGATTTGGCATCTGCCTGTTCACCCTAGAGTGAGACTATTCATCTGGAAGCTGGCTTGGAAAATTCTTCCTACATGCTCCATTCTATCGCGTCGTAGTCTGAGTATATTGCCCACTTGTCCAGTGTGTGGTATTGAGGAGGAAACAGTTGATTATGCTATATTCTATTGTGCCAGGGTTAGACAGATTTGGCAACTCTCTGGTGCTTGTCCCTAGATGGACTATTCTGACTCCCACCGTATTTCTTTCCTGAGACTATTGAAGCAGCGAATTGGGAGGGGTACTCACCAACGGGGTCCTTTATGGGCTTATATTGCTTATCAGATATGGCTATCCCAGAATCAGATTCTATTCTCGGACATGGTTCTTCCTCCTTGCAGGGTTCTCAGGACTGCGACTTCTCTTTATGCTGAGTATACCTCCCATCAGGGGTCCTTTGATTTTGTGAACCTTGGTCACTGGGGCTCCCCTGCTGCTGCGACAGCGAACCGACGTATGGTTTTTATTTCTTGGGAGCCCCCTCCACTAGGGTTTGTCAAAATTAACTTTGATGGGAGTGTCCACGGCAGAAGTGCTGGATCAGCTTATGTTATTCGGGATGCAGATGGTAGGATGCTAGCGGCAGGGGTTTTGGTATTCTTGATTCCTCGGTGCCTATGACCGAGCTCTATGCGGCATGGGCGGGTATATCTTATGCTGTTCGAACCTTGGGCGTCCGCAGTCTCATCATTGAAGGTGATTCCAGTACTGTTATTCGATGGATCCGTCAGGAGTACAGTTCCCATCTGCCTCCTATCCCTTTATTATGTGACATCCGCTCTATGACTTTGGAGGTACCTAACATCCAAATTCGCCATGTCTACCGAGAAGCTAATGCTGTTGCGGATTGGATTGCAGCAAGAGTGGCCTTTCACTCTGGTTATTGGAGATGGGAACCGGGAGATGTTTGCCCTTTGATTTTGTCTCAGTTATTAGCTTTTGTATATCGGGTCTAACCTGACCTAGGGTGGTGTGAATCACCGTTTGTACCCAAAAAAAAAAAAAAAAAACAAACCATGTTTATAACTTGTAATGCTCCAAATATACTTGCTAATCCAATTAATTATCCAAATCATTTGGTTCAAAATTTTAAATTAAAATTAATTGATGCGAGTGAACTTAAATTATAAGCTTTAATATAAAATTATTTTATGATATTATATCTTTTTTTCTTATAATATATAAGAATAATACAATATTTGTTGTAAGGATGATTTCATATGGTGATACTTTTTTTCATACCCATCAATTTTTGCGCACTTAGATTGATTATGATACTTCAAGTTTATCTTTTGATTCAATTAGTCCATTAATAGGTTAAAATCATATAATATAAACATTTGAATTAAAGTTAATCAAGTTAACTTAAGTTATAAGTATATAATATTTTTTTATCTAATATAATTTTTTTTAAAATATTACATAACTAAAAGTTTTTTTGATTATATTATTTGTTGGTACAACTTTAAACTCTACTTCTACTAATATATAATGCAAAAATCTCTAATCCTTTCATTTCAGAGCTTATACACGTAGGTGATAGCCACAACACTCAAATATTTTATTAATGCGATTGTGTTATATAATTAAAGAGTAATAATAGAACAAAGAGACTAAGAAAAGAAAGTATTCTCTCTTATTTCATCTTTTTTTATTTCATCTGTCATTCTCAAATACAATTTCATGCCATCTATTTATAGACAAATGGTAAAATATGTTTCAGGTAATACCAATAGACATAACCTCCCCTGGAATATCAATGGATACCATCTTTATAACTTAACATAACCTCCTCTTAGAATACCAATGGACATCCATTTTATTAGTAATATTATAACACTTCCCTTTGGTTGTCCATTTATTTAACCAAGCCTATTAAAACTTTATTTTGTAAAAGCCCATGAAATTTCTTTGTGTAGAGAAGAGTACATCATTCATATCTTTTATTGAGAGAGGATACTGTCTCATTAAAAATCTTACCAAAAAAACCTAATGGGACAAAATTAAAAAAAAAGTATAGTATTTTGCTCTTTCTTTTGAATGCATCTCTTGATATATTTCTTTAAAATTATTATTCGAGATATTTGAGTCGTCGTAGTCCAATTTTTTGGACTAACTCCTCAAATCTCTTTGTAGATAGTGCTTTCGTAAATAAATTAGTGATATTATCACTAGATCGAACTTGTTGAACATTAATAGCACCACTTTTCTGAAGGTTATGAGTAAAAAAGAACTTCGGGGATATATGTTTTGTTCTGTCACCTTTGATATACTGTCCTTTTAGTTGAGCTATGCAGGCTGTATTATCCTCATACAAAATAGTTGGTACCTTCTTTTGAGAGAATAATCCACATGTCTTCTGAATATGTTGGATTATCGATCTAAGCCATACACATTCTCGGCTTGCTTCATGAATTGCCAGAATTTTAGCATGGTTAGATGATGTAGCCATAATTGTTTTCTTTATAGAACGCCATGAAATAGCGATGCCACCATATGTAAAGACATAATCCGTTTATGATTGACCATTATGAGGATCAAACAATATCATGCATTTGCAAAACCTACCAACTTGGATTTGGATAAATTTAAATAGTACAAACCCATATCCATTGTACCTCTGAGGTGCCGGAATATGTGCTTAACACCTGTCCAATGTCTCCTTGAAGGCGAAGAACTATATCTTCCTAACAAGTTTACTGAAAAAGATATATCAGGTCGAGTGTGAGTTGCAAGATACATTAATGCACCTATTGCACTAAGATATGGTGCTTTAGGATCAAGTAGTTCTTCGTCATCTTTCTTAGGTCAAAAGGATCTTTATTGATTTCAAGTGACCTTATGACTGTCGGAGTACTCAATGAATGTGCTTTATCCATATAAAACCTTTTAAGTATCTTTGCTGTAAAAGTAGATTGGTTCACAAAATCCCATTCTTAAGATGCTCGAGTTGCAGGCCAAAGAAAAATTTTGTTCTTCCAAGATCTTTCATTTCAAATTCCTGTTTTAGGCAATCTATTGCCCTTTGAAGCTCTTCAGGAGTTTCAATCATGTTCAAATCATCAACATATACCACAATGATCATAAATTATGATCCATATCTCTTTATAAAGACACAAGGACATATGAGATTATTGTTATGGTCTTGTTTCAATAGGTATTCAATCAAATGATTGTATCACATACATCCTGCCTGTTTTAACCCATAGAGAGACTTCTGCAACTTTATCGAATAAAGTTCTCTCGACTTAAAGTTAGACTTTTCAGACAATATAATCCTTCTGGGATTTTTATGTAGATATCATTATCAATTGAGCCATATAGATAGGCTATCACTATATCCATAAGACACAATTCAAGTTTTTCATGCACTGCCAGACTAATCAAATACTAAAAAGTTATTGCATCCACAGAACGTCTCTTCATAATCAATACCGGATCTTTGTGAGAATCCTTGGGCAACTAGTTGTGCTTTATACCTCACAATTTCATTATCCTTATTTTGCTTTCGCACGAATATCCATTTATATCTTACAGGTTTTACACCAGCAGGTGTTTGGATAACCAGTCCAAAAACTTTACGTTTCGCTAGCGATTTTAATTCAGAATCGATTGCATCATTTCATTTTGGCTAATCTTATTGATGTCTACATTCTTCCATAGACATTAGTTCATGATCCTTATTTTTATTTTTAATATTTTACACAACATAATATGCAAACTTATCGTCGACGATCATTTTATAACGGTTCCATCTTTCCCCAGTCATAACATAATTGATAAAGTCTCTTTATTTTCTTTGATTTTAGGTACCTTATTCTCAGACTCATCTAGAGTCTCAATTACTTCTGTTATTATACTGGGGATCTTTTTTCGCATCACAGTATCTTCAATTTGATCATCTAAATGCTTTGCTCCTTTTCTTTTGCGAGGGTTTTTATCTTTGGAACCAACTGGTCTACTATGCTTTACTTGTCCCTTTATCTAATTAGCAGTGGTAGGTTATCCTTCAGGGATAACAATTCTGATTGGAGCATTTGCAGCTGGTATATGTGACTTTGCCACTCTTTTAAGGTCAGTAAATACATCTTGGCAGTTGATTTGCTAGTTTTTGCATATGAATTATCTTCTAAACTTCATGTTCATGTTGTTTTGTACGAGGATCAAGATGGAACAATGATAATTCATTCCAACTAATTTCTTTTACCAGCTGCTTATTTTCTTCCCCTAATGTTGAAAAAATAGACTCATCAAAATGATAATCGGCAAAATATGTCGTAAATAAATCTCTTATAGATGGTTCAAGATATTTAATTATAGATGGAGATTCATACCCAACATATATCTTTAACCTCCTTTGAGGTCCCCTCTTAGTGTGTTGTGGTGGAGCAATTGGAACATAGACCGCACATCCAAAAATTCTTAGATGAAAAATATTTAGTTCTTGACCATAAACCAATTGTAACGGAAAGAATTCATGATAATTCAATGGCCTATTACAAATAAGTGCTGCTGTATGTAAAATAGCATGTCCCCATATAAATAAAAAAAGTTTTGCTCTCATAAGTAATAGTCTTGCAATCAGCTGGATCCGTTTGATAAGCAATTCCGCAAGACCATTTTGAGTATCAACATAAGCTACATGATGTTCAAGTGATTCCAATAATAGTACAATAATCATTGAATACTTGAGAAGTAAATTCACCAGCATTGTCAAGGCATATTGTCTTAATAGAATTATCTGGAAACTGAGCGTGTAATCGAATTAATTATGCTAGTAGTCTCACAAATGCCAGGTTGCGAGTCGATAATAAGCATACATGTGACCATCTAGTTGAAGCATCAATTAAAACCATGAAATATTTAAATGGTCCACTTGGTAGGTTAATAGGCCCACAAATATCACTATGTATGCATTCCAGAAATCCAAGAGATTCAGTCTTAATTTTAGCCTGTGATGGCCTAATAATTAATTTGCCTTGAGAGCAATCTGCACATGAAAATTCATTTGGTCTAATATTTTTTAATTCTTCAATGAATGGCTACATGAATTCTCTATAATTCTTCACATCATAATTGAACCAGGATGACCCAACTGGTTATGCCAAATTATAAAATCATTTTGATTAGTAAACTTTTGGTTTATTATAGCATATGCTTCAACTATGCTTATATTTATGTAGTATAAACCAGAAAAAAATACAGGCAATTTTTCTAATACACATTTCTTGCCTGAGATTGTGCACAAATACTCAATATTGCCTTTATTAGTTGTCTCAATGTGATATCTATTTCTGCGAATATCTTTAAAACTCAATAAATTTCTTTGAGACCTTTCAGAATATAAGGCATCATCAATTATAAATTTTGTTCCTCCAGGCAAAATGATATGGGCTCTTCCAGAGCCTTCAATCAATTTTGCACTACCATAAATTGTATTGATGTTTGTTGCCTGCATTCTTAAGTCAGAGAAGTATTTCATATCTTCAAGTATAGTGTACGTTATAGCACTGTCGATAAGGCACAAATTGTTGTTGTTGATAAAAGATCCTACTCAGATAATTCCATTTTCTTCATGGAAAGAATGACATGTAGTAAAATACAAATTAGAATACAATGTAGATAAAGGCATAAAAACTAAAAGTCATAATTCATCATGGCATCAATTTTTTAAAATAAACATATGTATAATAAGATATTATTTTATTGCATGTTATTATTTAATAACATAGTCATTCTTAAAATTATCCTTATACATTCATGCTATCAATTAGACAAGCATTATTTTTTTCTGGTTGGATAAAGAAGTAGCAACATCCAGATCATCAAATCCAGTATCAGAAGGGCCACATTTAGAAACAAAATTTGTTTCCATCTTTTTCTCATTCTTTTCAATGATTCCTGATAAAGTTTGACAAGGTGTTTTGGTGTACGATAGGTACGCGACCAATGACCCTTCATTCCACAACGATAGCATGAGTTTTCCACCAAATTTTTTACTTAAGTCCCCTTTGCCTTTCTCAATTTTCTTCTCATTTTTCTCCCACTTTAGGTGGTGAGAAAGAGTTTTAACATGACTACCACAATAACCAAAACATCCTCGATTACGTCCACGTCCATGTCCACGTCCACAACCATGCCTTTGTTTATAAAATTGATATGTAGTTGCATTCACTTTAGGAAATGGTATAAAGCTAGTTGGATGTGTTTCATAATTTTTTATTAAAGTTCATTATTTTGTTCAGCCACAAGAAGGCAGGAAATTAGTTCATAATATTTCTTAAAATCCTTTTCATGATATTGCTGCTACAGGAGCAAATTGAAAGCATGAAAAGTGGAAAAGGTTTTTTCCTTAGTGACTTTTTCTTCACATAATTTCAACTAAAAGTAATTCTGAACATAGCTGAATTGTATTCACTTACTGTCTTATAATCTTGTAGACGTAAGTGCATCCAGTCATAACAAGCCTTGGGGAGAATGACTATTTTTTGATGATCATAACGCTCTTTTAGGCTATTCCAAAGGACAAGGGGATTTTTTATCGTTAGGTATTCAACTTTTAATCCCTCATTAAGGTGGTGTCGCAAGAAGATCATTGCTTTTGCTTTGTCTTGGTTGGATGCCTCATTACCATCTTTAATTGTATCACTAAGGGCATTAGCCTCTAGATGGATTTTAGCATCAAGTATCCATGATAGAAAATTTTTGCCCGTGATATCTAGTGCCGCAAAATCAAGTTTTGCCAAATTTTTCATAACAATACTATCAAAGCACACAAAGTAAATTAGTAAACAACCTTTTATTAGAATGAAAATTGTTTCAAATTTATCAAGGACTAGAGGCAATTATATATAAAATGATATTTACCACAATAAAAGATTCTTCAACAAATGTAAAATAATGAGGTAGAGACTCATGCTAATAACATGTTATACAATTAAAGAGTAATAATAGAACTAAGAGACTAAGAAAAGAAAGTATTGAAATATGTTCTCTCTTATTTCATCTTTTCTTATTTAATCTGTCATTACAATTCCATGCTATCTATTGCAAATAGTAAAAGATGTTACAGCCTCCCTTGGAATACCAATAGACACGATCTTTTTTACTTGACATAACCTCCTCTTAGAATACACATCCATTTATTAGCAATATTATAACATTGTTCATTCATGTGTGCCCATGCGCATGTGCCAAGTCTTAATAATCTCTCTTATCCTTCTCTGCTTATTACACACTCTTGATTTTAAGAGATCTGGTCACTGGGGTTCCCTGTTACTTTGTTAGCGAATCAGAAGATTTTTTTTTATCTCCTGGGAGCCCTCCTAGGATATGTTAAAATCAACTTTGATGAAAGCGTATAGGGCCCTCCTAGGATATGTTAAAATCAACTTTGATGAAAGCGTGTAAGGCAGATTAGCTGGCTCTGCTTTTATTATCAGAGGAATGGTTGGAGTTATGCTGGTGGCGGACGAATTTGGTCTCCTTGACTCCTTTGTTACTATTGCAGAGTTGTATGCAGCGTGAGCGGGTATTTCCTATGCTATACAGATCCTTTATGCCCAAAGTCTTTTTATTGAGGAAGACTCTCTCACTGTTATATGTTGGCTCCGGCAGGAATGCTATTGTTGCTTTCCAATTAACCCTTTACTCCTGGATGTTTGGTCTACTCTGTGGAAGGTCTCTAATCCCAGATCCGACAGGTATAACGAGAGGCCAACTCGGCGGCCGACTGGGTTGCGGGTGCTGCAGTCCATTTTTTGGATTTTGGTTGTGGAAATAGGGTAACCCTTATTCCATTATACTTAAACAGCTTCTATTTTCTGATCTATTTGGATTGACTTACACTAAACTAGTATGAGCATTCATTTTTTTAAAAAAATAATCTCTCTCTCTAAATAAATTAATAATTTGGCTATATTATTGCTTTACTAGATAATTTTAGAGAACCATCACATCGATTCCTCTCAAACTGCAATCCACTTTATTTTACTTTAAGATGACTTGTGGTTAAAGCAAAGCGTCCTCAAAATTCAGTTAGCATGAGTGCAACGGGCCGTTGCACTCTGACAACCTCAAAGCTTATGCATTCCTAAACATGTATTCCTTTTTTATTGGCGCATTCTTCTACCGCATGTTATCACCCTTGAAAAGATCTTTGAGCACTGCACATATTGCATATATCATATATGATAATTAATAATGCATGCATTTGTGATTGCACATAGTTAAAAATAATTTTATTTTTTAACTTATTGTATGCATGCATAATCAATTAACATGCATGATGCACACGCTCCTACACTGTGCACATTATAAAAGACTTTTCTATCACCCTTTCATAGTCCTTATTTATGGGTACTCTCTAACCACCAACCACCCATCTTGAAAGATGGCAACATTTAAATTTCAAAACTTAAATTAATTTTAAAATCAATTTTTAAAAAAAAAATAAATCCAAAGATGTAACTAAACTATACCTTAAAAATCAAATCAAATGGAACTAGTTATCCTATCCAAAATCAAAATAAACTTATTTTTATAATAAAAATAAAAAAATAATATCCTTATCTTAATTTAACAAGGTAAACTTGGTACATGGAAGTTATGGATTTGGAGATAGGAATGCAGCCGGCATAAGCTTATTAAATTTTATAATAGCGTATGATCTAACAATAGCAAAACTTGTTTCAAAAAGAGAGATGAACATTTAATAATATTTAAAAATGGATCTAACAAAAGCCAAATAGACTTTTTCTTAACTAGAAAGATAGATAAAATAACATACAAAAGCTGTAAAGTTATTTTAGGAGAAAGTTTAACTTCGCAACATAAGGATAATGGTAGCAGACATATGGATAAAAATAAAATTTAGAGTAAAATGTAAAACTATTAATCAAAAAATTAAATGATCAAATTTGAAAGAAAATAAAATAAAATTATTTAAAAAAAGTTAATAAAAGAAATGACTATGAATATAAATAGTGATCCTAATTTAATGCAAAAAAAGTAACAAAATGCATAAAAAATATAGCAAAAAATTTTTTAGAAGAATCTAAAGGAGTAGAAGTAGTAGAAAAGAAAACTTGATGGTAGAACGAGAAAGTTTAAGCTACATTAAGCTTAAAAGGATAAACTACAAAATTTGGCAAGAGACTAGGGATGAAGAAAGTCCTAAAAAGTATAGGGATGCAAAGAAAGAAGCTAAAAAAGGATTACGTAATACAAATTTAAAGCCTATGATGATTTATATAATAGATTAGATACGAAAGAAGGTAAAAAAACTATATATAAACTAGCAAAACTAATAGAAAAGAAAATAAAAGATCTTGACTATATTAAATGTATTAAGGATGAAGATGAAAGAGTCTTAGTAAAAGAAGAAGAGATAAAAGAATGATAAAAAAGTTATTTTAAAAAATTATTAAATAAAAATAATTTAGTAAATTTAAGGGTAGAAGGATGTGATAACCTAGAAGTAACAAATGAGCATAATTTTTTTTATAGATTTAGTATGCTAGAGATTAAAAAGCCTTTGAGTCAAATGAAAAATGCAAAGGCATTAGCACCAGATGCGATCCCTATTGAAGTTTGAAAAGGCTTAGGAGAATTTGGAGTTATATAGTTAATCAATTTATTTAACAGGAATGTAGCAACTAAAAGAATATCAGATGATTGAAGAAAAAGCATATTAATACCCATATACAAAAATAAAGAAGATATTCAAAACTGTGCAAATTATAGAGAATTAAGCTGATGAGTCACATAAAAAAAATTATGGGAGAGAGTAATAGAAAATCGAATAAAAGCTAAAACTTTAGTGTCAAATAATTAATTTGGATTTATGCTTGGAAGATCGACCATGGAGGCTATTTATTTATTAAGAAGATTGATGGAGAGACATAAGGAAAAGAAAAAAGACCTTCATATGCTTTTATTGATTTAGAGAAAGCATATGATAGAGTATCTAGAGAAATAATATGATAGGTTTTAGAGAAAAAATGAGTTAGAAAAAGGTACATAGAATTGATAAAAGATATGTATGTAGATCAATAACTATTGTCAAAACAATAATAAGAGAAACTAGTGAGTTTTCAATTATTGTAAGTTTACATCAAGGATCTGCCTTAAGTCCGTATCTTTTTGTATTAGTTATGGATGAATTAACTAAACATATTTAAAATGATATTCCATGTGTATGTTATTTACAGATGATATAGTGTTGATTGATGAAACTAAATTTAAAGTAAATGCTAAGCTAGACATTTGGAGAGAGGCTTTAGAATCTAAAGGTTTTAAGATTAGTCGAACTAAAACTAATAACATGAAACATAATTTTAATGGGAGTAGAAATACAAATGAAGAAACAGTGAAGCTTGCAAGCCAAGAGATATCAAGGAGTAATAGATTTAGGTATTTGGGATCAATTTGATAGGAATTATGTATACAAGATATGAATCAAATTCATATAAACATTACGGAAGATATAATATAAAATTCTCCAGATGCCCATGATCCTTAGGAACATATTCATTAAATCTCAAATAAAATCTAATTTTATTCATACCTGAGTCCTTTATCGATGTAGATAAGGATGAAGCCGGTTAATCCTTTGCCACTAGCCGTCCACGTGTTCGGCGGAGAAGAGGGGATGAAGACCTTCAAGGTATGAAGATGATACTATGGGAGAAAGAGGGGTGCTAGCGCCTCTTGAATCCCCTTACAGAAATACAGAAGATATCTTTGAAGAAAGATCTAATCTTTTTCTTCTCATGCTCTTCTTTCTTGGTAGGAAGGAACGTTGAAAAAGATGTTCCAAAGAGGAAGAGGGTAAGAAACTCCCATCATTATGGTAAGAAACTCCTTCCATCTTCATGGTAAGAAACTCCTTCCATCTTCATGGTAAGAAACTCCCATCTTCATGGTAAGATTAATCCAAGTGTCACAATCTCAGCCTTTGAAATTAGGAGTTGGTTATCCCATAACTACATGCCATAATTTGTACGTATTCATCATCGAACCATAGAGATTCATCATGCCTCATCCCATGGGCATGATTCCATCTTCACATGACTAAGATTGAATATCCATACCTGAATAATCAGAGCCATCCATCACATGGATCAGGTCAATATCGATATCCAATTATTTGTTCATCATATGCACAAATAATTTCTCCTTAACATTCCTTCTATTATAATGGATCATATCCATTATAATTATATCTTCTTTAAATTGGGTCTCATCTAATTATTTAATTGATCATCTTATCTGAATTAAATCTAATTTAATTCTCATTTTAATTCATCCAATATTCTCCTTAATGCGTGTGACCCATTAGGCCCTTTAACATGTTTGCAATAATCATGTCCTAATCATAGACCTTAAGAATGATTGGACAACTCTTTGTCTAATTCAACAACATGATTATAGATTATGAGAGGCCTCTAGCAAAGCATCATGACCACCCAACTGCTAAAGGTTTTGTTGACGTGACCATCAATACCTATCCATGAACGATTACGTATGATCAAATCCTTTCGTCGCATATCCCAGATCAATCAGTGGTATGGAATGTGTCAACCCTGTAATTGATCTTTGTTTATTTGATCTCAGGAAAAATTGACTATATGAATTAGAACTTCGAAACCATTTCGAATTCCAACTCAACCTTGCAAGGATTTTTCAATCAATTTAATCCATCAAGTGGTC
Organism: Calamus simplicifolius; assembly: GCA_900491605.1. Taxonomy (NCBI): domain Eukaryota; kingdom Viridiplantae; phylum Streptophyta; class Magnoliopsida; order Arecales; family Arecaceae; genus Calamus; species Calamus simplicifolius. The sequence goes on from UESW01004020.1 coordinate 1,337,160, forward strand.
GTGGGATATAACCCTTTCTATCAAGGGAGATGAATCTGTCTTGATCAAACACCATCTTCATGTGCTTCATGTCATACCCAACCGATACCATATTTGCCACCCGTGGCTAGAGCGACGTTTGGATGCCGTCAAAGCATGACATTCCACACATGAGATGCAATGAAGATCTCAAGTCAAAGGATCACTCACACCACCGTCATTAGAGATCAACCATTGACACTATATAGAGTATCCATATGGGGTCTTTATATGGGTCATCCAATGCATCGTTACAATAACGAGCATCCACACACCTATCCAAGTATCTTTATACTTCAGCTTGTGAAATCAGCTACTCACCCCAAGGGTGAGGATATGCAATGTGTGCTAGTCTCACGGTGTTCGATGGGTCCAGTCCCATCAACACATCGACTAGGGAACACTACAAGAAAATACTGAAATAGCGATGCAAATTTAGCGACGCAATGATGCGTCGCTAAATTGCGACCACTTTGTGACGCCTCCGTGACAACAAAACATTGCGACACAATTAGTGACGCATTAGCGACTCAATAAACCAGAAAATCATAAAAAATTAATTTTTTTATTTAGCGACGCAAATAATGCATCGCATATTTTTAAATTATTTTTTATAAAATATATATATGGGAAAAAATATATGATGCAACTCAGTGTGTCGCAATATTTTTTTAAAATTAATTATGTTAAATAGCGACGCATTAGCGACGCAATAAACCAAAAAATTAAAAAAATTATTTTTAATTTAGCGACGCACCAATTGCATTACAATATTTAAATAAAATTAATTTTTATAAAATATAAATATGAGAAAAAATATTGCGATGCAATTCAGTGTGTTGCAATGTTTTTTAAAAATTAAATATGTTAAATAGCAACGCATTATCGATGCAATAAACCAAAAAATTAAAAAAATTATTTTTAATTTAGCGACGTACTAACTGCATCATAATTATTTTAAATAAAATTAATTTTTATAAAATATAATTATGAAATAAAAAAATTGCGATGCAACCCTATGCATCGCAATGTTTTTAAAAAATTAATTATGTTAAATAGCGACGCATTAGCGATGCAATAATCAAAAATTAGAGAAATTATTTTTAATTTAGCAAAGCACTAGTTGCGTCGTAATTATTTTAAATAAAATTAATTTTTATAAATATAATTATGAAATAAAAAAATTACGACACAACCCTGTGTGTCGCAATATTTTTTTAAAAATTAATTATGTTAATAGCGACGCAATAGCGATGCAATAAAAACAGTAATTAATAAAAATAATTTTTATTTAGCGATGCAAGTATTGCATTGTAATATTTTTTTAAAAAATAAATTTTATAAAAATATTAAAAGAATTATGAAATAAAAATATTGCGATGCACATGTGTGTGTTAACTCTAATCATATGAGAACTGGAGCGAGATAAGATACAAGAAGAATGAAAGTTAAATGACTAGCATCTAAAGAAAAACTTCGATCCAAACAGATAAATAGGGGCCAAAAAGAACAAAGAACGATCCAAACCATCGGATCGATCGCAACCGTCAGATCATCGCCGATCGGATCGATCGCGACGGTCCGAGATCGGTTGTCGCCGACCAGGATCGATCATGGCTTCGATCGATCGCAACCATCGGATCATCGCCGATCAGATCGATCGTGACGGTCTGAGATCGGTCATCCCAGACCGAGATCGATCATGGCTTCAATCGATCACAACTGTCGGATCATCGCTGATCGGATCGATCGCGACGGTTCGAGATCGGTCGTCTCCGACCGGGATCGATCATGGCTTCGATCGATCGCAACCGTCGGATCGTCGCCGATTAGATCGATCGCGACGGTCCGAGATCGGTCATCACTGACTGGGATCATCATGACTTCGATCGATCACAACCGTCGGATCGTCGCTGATCGGATCGATCGCAACGGTCCGAGATCGATCGTCGTCGACCGGGATCGATCATGGCTTCGATCGATCGCAACCATTGGATCATCGCCAATCGGATCGATCACAACGGTCCGAGATCGGTCGTCGCCGATCGGGATCGATCATGGCTTCGATCGATCGCAACCGTCGGATCGTCACCGATCGGATCCATCGTGATGGGCCGAGATCTTTCCTCTTATTTCCTTCTCTTTCAAGAACACAAATCTTTCCATTTTCTCTCTTGTTACTCCCTCTTTCAAGAACGCTAATCATCATCCTCCTCCTCCAAGCCCCTTGAACCCTAACATTAATGCTAATTACTCTTCGTTATTTCTGGTTGTGTCTTGTTTGCTGTTCATTCTCTTGAAGAGCCATTATGGACGAAACAAACTGAAAGAGAAAGCACAGCGAGAACCAAGATGACGATCCCTCGCCCTCAGCCTCTCTCCTCCCAATTGCCGCAGCCTTACACTTCCAAACACCATGTTCCCTTCCCTTCCATCCCCTCCTCCACCGCCGCCGCCGCCACTGCCGCCACAACCGCAATACCTCTCATCTCCTCCCCCTGCCCAGCAGCCACCTCTTATTCTCCCCCGCTTCACCTCCGGCCCCTCCGCCTCCGCCGCCCCCACCGCCGTTAGTGCCGCCAGTCCACCAGCTTTGCGCCCGTAGCAACCGCTCCCAAGGTCCCCGTCGCGCCAACAAATCCAATACCGTCATTCCTCCTTTCCCGTGGGCAACCGACCACCGCACCACCATCCACTCCCTCGTCGACCTTCACTCCCTAAACGTCACAGAGATCAACGGCGAAGTTCATTGAAAAATAAAAGTAATAAAAATATTTAAAAAAAACATTGCGATGCAATATATGCATCGTAATTATTATTAAAAAATATAATTTTTATCAAATAGAATTATTTAAAAAATATTGCGATGCATTAGCGATGCATTTTCCTAGAAAATAAAAAATTTTATCAGAGAAAGCAATTTTTAATATTGCGACGCATATATTGCGTCGCAACGTTTTTTAGAAAAATAAATAATATAAAAATTTTTTTAAAAAAATTGCGACGCAATATATGCATCGCAATTATTTTTAGAAATATAATTTTTATCAGTTATAATTAATAAAAAGCTATTGCGACGCATTAGCGACGTAATTTCCTAGAAAATAAAAATAATTTTACGAGAGAAAATAATTTTTAATATTGGGATGCATATATTGCGTCGTAATTTTTTAGAAAAATAAATGTAATTAAAAAATTAAAAAAAAATTGCGACGCAATATATGCGTCGCATTTATTTTTAAAAAATATAATTTTTATCAGTTATAATTATTAAAAAAATATTGCGACGCATTAGCGATGCAATTTCCTAGAAAATAAAAATAGTTTTCCAAGAGAAAATAATTTTTAATATTGCGACGCATATATTGCGTCGCAATATTTTTTAGAAAAATTAATGTAATAAAAAATTTAAAAAAAATATTGCGACGCAATATATGCATCGCAATTATTTTTAAAAAATATAATTTTTATCGGTTATAATTATTAAAAAATATTACGATGCATTAGCGATGCAATTTCCTAGAAAATAAAAATAATTTTCTCACCGAACATTGGTGCCAAATTAGCGACTCATTAACGATGCAATTAGTTGCGTCGCTAAGTTTTGCATAAAATAATAAAAAGGCTAAATTAGCGATGGATTAGCGACGCGTTGTTGTGTCACTAATCCATAATAAATTTTTAAAAAAATAGCGAGTGATTAGCGATGCAAATTTGTGTCGCTAATCACTACCATATAAGCTCTGTCGAGCCGCCGCCCCCCCCCCCCCGCTTCTCTTCTTCTTCCTCTTCTTACCCTAACCGCCGCCGTCCGCTCCTTCGGCTCCCCCCGTTCTCTCCCCCGCGGCAGCTCCCCCCACTCCGGCGGCGTCCCCTCTCGACCAAGGTAAGCCCCCCCTTTGTCTTCTCCGGCCACGGCCGCTCCGTGGCCGGCCGTGGCCTGGCCATGGTGGCCAAGCCACCAAAAAAATTAACAGCTAGGGGGTTTCCCCCCCTCCCCTTAGTCTTCTCCGGCCATGGCCACGGCCGTGGCCGTCTTCTCCGGCCATGGCCGCTACCGTGGCCTGGCCACGGTGGCCAGGCCACCAAAAAAAAATAATAGCTAGGGGGGGTTTTCCCCACCCCCCTTGGTCTTCTCCGGCCACGGCCGTTGCCATAGCCTGGCCACGGTGGCCAGGCCACCAAAAAAAAAGTATAACAGGGGGGTTTTTCCCCACCCCCCCTTGGTCTTCTTCGGCCATGGCCGCTGCCATGGCCGTCTTCTCTGGCCACGGCCGCTGCTGTGGCCGGCCGTGGCCTGGCCACGGTGGCCAGGCCACCAAAAAAAAGTATAACAGGGGGTTTTCCCACTCCCCCTTCGTCTTCTCCGGCCATGGTCTCCGGTAGCGGCCACTGCTGTGGCTGGCCGTGGCCTGGCCACGGTGGTCAGGCCACAAAAAAAAAATTAACAGGGGGTTTTAACTTTTCAAGTAAGCTGATTTTAGACCATCAACCTTAGCTCTTTAGATCATCAATCAAAAACTCTTTAGATAGGTCGAGCTGAATTAGCTTAGCTATTTAGGTCAACTAATTTTAGCTTATTAATCATAACTCTTTAGATTAGCTAATTTCAAAATAGTCGTAGCTTTTTATTTCTTTATAGCTATTTATGCAATAATATTTGTGCATTTGTAGTTATTTACAATTGTTATGTCTTGATTATTTACATTCTACTTCAAATTGAATGATGCATTAAATTATGTAATGCTAGAATGAAAGTCTTGTTGTAGTTTTATTTAATTTTCAGCAACAAATTAGTAGTTTCAAT
>UESW01004020.1:1343477-1360712 GCA_900491605.1 Calamus simplicifolius
CCTTGCGGCCCGACCCGAACTCAAGCCCTAGCATTAGCCTGGCATGAACCTGTGCCTCGGTCCTTACTAGCACACCAAGGATCGTAGCCGTGGCCCGGCCTTGCAGGGTAGGGACCTTAGTTGTATAAAGAAAATTGGTTTAGTTATAAATGATTTAAATGGTTGTTATTAACCTTAGTTGTGTAAAAAAAATAATTTAGTTATATATTAAGTAATGCTAATACAGTTTTATAATGTGGTTTCCTTTAATGGTTTACCAGAAATTGTATAAGTCGGTCAAAAATGAGCGAGGCTTGCTCGTTGATGTATGCAAGGATAAAAGATGGGTTGCTTAATCCAGATTTTCTGAATGGATTGGAAGAATTTATCGCATTTGCATGTAGCCAACCTGAATGGATGGATGGGCCTTGGATTAGGTGCCCATGCAACTATCACAGGTGTCAGAATAAAGCCTACAGAGATGTTGAAACTGTTAAGGTGTATCTGTGTAAAAAAGGGTTTGTTCCTGATTACGATGTTTGGTACTATCATGGTGAACCAGAGGAAATTCCAGCAGTTGTTACAAGCCAACAAGTGTCAATTCCCGTAGATGAACCATTTGTGAATTTAAACACATATGAAGAAATGGTGATGAATGCATCGGGTAATGAATTCAATCAGAATACATTTATGGAAGAACCAAATCCAGATGCACAGCAATTTTATGATATGTTGCATGCTGCAAATCAAGAATTGTATCCTGGTTGTGAGGGCCATTCCTAGTTGTCTACGGCTGCTCGGTTGTTGAATATTAAGGCAGAACATCGATTATCAGAAAAGCGTTCAATTCTGTAGCTGGGTTAATCAAGGAAATTTTGCCAAATGATAATGTTGTAGCAGATAGTTTTTACTCAACGAAGAAGTTATTGCGTGGGCTTGGTCTCCCAGTTAATAAGATCGATTGTTGCTTGAACAATTGCATGATATATTGGGGTGAAGACTCAGAGCTGCGATGGTGTAAGATTTGTGGGCAATCGAGGTACAAAAATGGCGAAGGAGGAGCTAGTACAAGTAGGATGAAAAGTGTGCCTTACAAGAGGATGCATTACTTTCCTCTTACTCCACGCCTGCAGAGATTATACAGATCTGAGGCTACAACTGCTGATATGAGATGGCATGCCGAACATGAATCTAAAGAGGATGAAATGCGGCATCCGTCCGATTCAAAAGCTTGGAAGCATTTCAATGAAAATCATCCTGATTTCGCTGAAGATATAAGGAATGTGAGATTAGGTCTTTATACCGATGGCTTCCAACCATTTGGTCAAGCGGGCCAACAGTATTCATGTTGGCCTGTGATACTAACTGTATATAACCTTCCTCCATGGAAGTGCATGAAAGATTCTGCAATGTTTTTGACAGTTTTGGTTCCAGGACCATCAAATCCAAAGGAAAAGATTGATGTCTTCCTACAACCGTTGGTGGCCGAATTGAAAATGCTATGGGAAACAGGAGTCCTAGCCTGTGACATTTCTATGAAACAGAATTTCATCATGAGAGCTGCTTTGATGTGGACAATAAGTGACTTCCCGACATATGCAATGTTATATGGTTGGAGCACTACTGGACGTCTGGCATGCCCCCATTGCATGTATGATTCGGATGCATTTATATTGCAGAAGAGTGGTAAGCAGTCATAGTTTGATAATCATAGGAAGTTCTTGCCTCCAAATCATCCTTACAGGCGTAACATGACCGCCTTTCGGAAGAACAAAGCAGTCACAAAATTCGCCGAACCGGTTAGGTCCGGCACGGATATTTGATACTATAGAGCATTTGGGGTTGAGGTATGCTTGGGAATCCAGATGCAGATAGAATAAATGGCCGTATATGTAAAGAACATAACTGGAAGAAGAGGAGTATATTTTGGGATTTACCGTATTGGAGCACAAATCTCATCCGGCACAACTTGGATGTTATGCATATCGAGAAAAATTTCTTTGATAACATATTTAACACAGTGCTAAACATCCGAGAAAAATCAAAGACACTGCAAAGTCAAGAGAAGAACTTAATCAGTATTGCAGAAGAGGTGATTTGAGGAGGAGTGCCGACGGGACCTATCCTAAAGCCTGTTACACTCTTGACAGAAATTCACGAGAAGTTTTATGTAACTGGCTTAGAGGGTTAAAATTTCCAGATGGTTATGCCTCAAATATCGGTAGGTGTGTGGACATGCATAAGCTCAAGTTGTTCGGCATGAAGAGTCACGACTGCCATGTTTTCATGCAATGGTTATTGCCTATAGCTTTTCGTGAGTTGCTTCTGCAACATGTCTGGAAGGCATTGACGGAGCTCAGCTTGTTCTTCAAGGAGTTATCTGCCGCAGTCATTACTTCTGCATCCATGGCAAGGCTTGAGGAGGAAATTCCAATTATTTTATGCAAGCTAGAGCGAATATTTCCTCCCAGTTTTTTTGACTCAATGGAGCATTTACCGGTTCACTTGCCATACGAAGCGAGCATAGCTGGTCCCGTGCAGTATCGCTGGATGTATCCTTTCGAGAGGTAATATATACATCATTAAGACATGTTGACATTTCAAATATTATTTCATTACGAGAAAATTGGTTAATTTTTTGGTCTCAACTTTACATATAGGTACCTTAAGAAGTTCAAAAATAATGTGCGTAATAAGGCAAGGGTTGAAGGTTCTATATGCAATGCACACTTGGTCGAAGAAGTTTCAGCTTTTGCCTCGCATTACTTTGAGGGTCACGTCCACACGAGGAGCCGAAATCTTGGTCGTAACGATGACGTATGTGTGGACGAAGGAGAACCCAATGATGGTAGAATATCAATTTTTAAAGGTATCGGCCGTTCATTTGGGGGGCAGAAGTCAAGAAATCTTAGCGATATGGAGTATAATGCAGCACATTATTACATCCTAATGAACTGTAGAAAAGTCGATCCATAATGAGTAAGTATATACTTCAATGCTTAATTGGAACTTCTAATTTAAATTACAATATACCATAATATTTAATTGCTAACATAAGTTCTAATCCTTATCATCCCTATAAGGATGTATTGTGATAGACAACGACAGATGAATCCCGACATCAGTCAAGTTGCAATTGGGTAGAAGTTAGAAACAGAGTTCGCTTACTGGTTTTATGAATTTGTGAGTAGTATCACTCAATCAATTTCAATAATGGCTTTTATTTTTCGAATTGGTTGTGAATAGCTTATTAATTTATAGGTAAACGGTCCATGGTCCACAACCGACAATATTTTCATTAAATGTCTATCGCAATGGCCATTGAAGACCGTAACAACCTCTACTGGCTATTTTGTTAATGGGTACAAATTTTAGATTGAACGATTAGCAGCTTCAAGAGGCACGCAGAACTGGGGTGTGTGTTAAAGGAGAAAGTGTTGGAGCAAATATGCAGGATTATTACGGAAAGTTAGTAGAGGTGGTTGAAGTTGAATATCCCGGTTGGCCTATGAAACGAACCGTATTAATTCGTTGCGATTGGTTTGATCCGACAGTTCCAGTGGGCAAAAGGGTTCATAATGACTACAATTTGGTTGAAGTGAACCATCGACGAAGATTGTAGAAATATGACTCATTCATCCTTGCATCCCAAGCCCAACAAGTGTTTTACTACGGATATCCAAGTTTGCGCAACGACAAGCGAGATTGGTGGGCTGTTTCTAAATCATCCCACATTCAACAATCGTATTAGAGGAGAGTTCATCAAGTGAATCAGCCGAGTGCCCTGCATTTCAAGAGGATGAGATGGAAATGCATGCAATTGAGGACGACACAAGGGCTCCTGAAACATTACTTAGAGATCCAAATGGTGATGTCCAAGAAATTACGGATGCAAATATTCGATTTCCTTCCGATGATAATGAAACTGAATCGCAATCCGATACGGTATCAGATGTTGAACCAACATTTCACAAAACAAATGACACCGATTAAACATAGAGGTTTTTTTAAATTCAACTTTATTTTACAAGTGTTAAATTTTTACATAGTCAATCATTAATCGTAATTAATTGCATGAATCTTTAGTATTTTCAGTATGACGGGCAGAGGTAGATCTACCGACGATACGGAGTGAGCAGGGACGTAGCTCTGCTGCATCAGATTACACGAGCTTTGGAGATAGAGAGTTTGGATCTCCATACATCGCACAGCCTTCGGGTGATCCTGCATTGGTATTACTATCCAGCCGATCGGCACATACCTCCGAGAGTTCTTCCACCATCGGCCGCATCGTACTTTGACTGGATGCTCATGGGCTGTAAGTATATACTAATTAAAAATATATGTTTATATTTTTAAGTTAATTACTTATAAACATGCATTTTTTAACAGATTTATTGAGCAGCATCATATTCAGCCACATCAGCTCCGTATTTCAGAGGCATGCAGATCCCAGTGGCTACGATTGGCGCCACGTATCTGCAGCCATGAGGGAGTTTTATTTTTCTGAGTTTCAGGTAAACTTATTAAATATAATTTATCACTGATATAAAATTTCTTAATCTTAATAAATTCTGAAACTAACTGTTTATTTTAATGCAGAAAAAGTTTACGTGGGACCCTGCCAGCCATGATGCCATTAGGGCAGCATGGGAGGCTCTTACTGGACGCCGATACTCCGACATGCTTCATCGTTGGAGATCATCGGGTCAGCGTTCTGCGCATGTGCCAGAGGGTATTTGGCATGAGTGGCAGCAGGCCTGACAGTCCAATGGCTGGCTCAGGAGGTCCGCATCAGCCAGCACGAACCGTCGATCCGAGAGGGGAGGTACTGGCACGGGTCTCTCCCGCCACACTTCGGGCTCCATTTCGATTCAGGAGCACAGACGCCGTATGGTAAGAAAACATAAATAATTTAATTACTAATTTAGTTATTTACAAATATTTGCATTAATATCAATTTTTTTATTGTTATAGTCTGAGCAGGAGGGCGGAGATCCTGGTGAGTTTCGTCTATTCAGGGCGACGCACACCAGGAGGGACGGTTCCTAGGTCGATATGCGATCACGGAAGGTTGCGGTAAGAAATTAGCTTTATGTAGTATCTGTTTAATTTCTAAAATTTTATTTAGAGAAATTTATTGATTCATTTATTGTTGATTTTATAATTCAAAGACACGAGTCGAGAAGCTTCGCTCCCATGCATCGCAGGTCGACTTCACTGATGGGGAGACGCCCGTCGAACTCTCAGCAAAGGAGAGTCGATGTGTGTTTTTGGAGGCTGTTGGTGCCCAGCCGCGAGACCGCAGGGTCTATGGTCTGGGCACTAGAGCTTTTGCATATTTTCCCCATTAGGCCTCCAGCTCGCGATATTCTGGTGATATTCCTGCCAAGCGTTTAGATGACATTCGAAGATCTATTACGGAGGAGGTTCGGCAGGACGTTCGTTAGGAGGTTCAACAGGAGGTCGAGCACGAGTTCGAGCAGCATATGCGAGGCCATCAGTAGGAGCTTGCAGACATGCAAGATCAGATGCGTTAGTTGCAGGATATTGTTAGCCGCCTGTCGCAGGGTTCCCAGCCTCCATGTGATCACACGGATTCTTGATGTTTTTCTTTTTATGTTTTATATTTTGTACATGAAAACTTTAAAATTTTAATATATTAATTATTTTAGAAATTGAATGATTATTGTTTGGATCAATATGAGTGAAGAATGTTTCGATCAATATTTAAATGTAACGAAATTGTATTAACCGTTTTAATTTTTAATATTTTATTTTTTTTTAAAAATTATTAGCGATGCATTAGCGACTGAAATTGCATCGCTAATATTTTAAAATATTATTATTAAATATTGCAAAGCAATGACCTTGAGTCGCAATATTTTTAAAAAAATTTAATTAGCGACACATTAGCGACTGAAATTACGTCGCTAATATATCTAAATATATTATTATTAAATATTACGACGCAATGACCCGACGTTGCAATATTTTAAAAAAAATTTAATTAGCGACTCACATTGCGTCGCTAATATATCTAAAATATTATTATTAAATATTGCGACGCAATGACCTGGCGTCGCAATATTTTAAAAAAAATTTAATTAGCAACGCATTAGCGACTCAAATTGCATCGCTACTATATCTAAAATATTATTATTAAATATTGCAACACATTCAAGTGCGTCGCCATATTGCGACGCACTTGAATGCATCGCAATATTTAATAATAATATTAAATATTAAATATTAGTTTTAAAATTAGCGACGCATTGCTGCATCGCAGAGAGTCGCTGTGAAGCGATGTAATTGCGACAAATTGAGACTGCGACGATCATCTGAGCGATGCCATCATTGCGTCGCAATAGCATGTTTAGCGACGCATTTGGGCGTCGCAATATTTTTTTCTTGTAGTGGAAGTTTAATAATCGAACCATAACGTGCAATTTAAATCTCACAATTTGTAATCTCTATTACAAATTCTATATGCACGGTTCACATTCTTTTGGACTTTATCTCACAGCCAAATATATCAAATAAAAGACATTTAGATAGATAAAGAAACCATTTTATTTGATTTGTATTCATAGAATGTATACACATTCAATCCAATTGGATCTAGGGCATACACTAACAATCTCCCACTTGCACTAAAGCCATTCACCTATGTATTTAATACCGAGTGACTTAACATGATTATCATGCTTCTGCTGTGGCAGGGCTTTAGTGAGCGGATAAGCTACATTATCCTCAATGGGGACTCATTCTATTTTTACATCATTTCTACCAATAATCTCTCTAATTACATGGTATCTCCTGAGTACATGTTTGGACCTCTGATGAGACCTTGGCTCCTTAGCTTGCGCAATAGCTCCATTGTTGTCACAATCAAGTGTACTAGATCAGCAATACTTGGAACTACACCAAGTTCAGTGATGAACTTTTTGATCCAAACAGCTTCTTTGGTTGCATCTGATGCAGCGATGTACTCGGCTTCGGTCGTAGAGTCGGTAGTCGTCTCCTGCTTGGAACTTTTCTAGCTGACTGCACCGCCATTAAGTGTAAAGACATAGCCTGATTGAGATTTATAATCATCTTTATCATACTGAAAACTAGAATCCGTATAACCCTGAACTATGAGTTCGGTCCTCCATAAACCAAGAACATATCCTTAGTCCTTCATAAGTACTTAAGGATATTCTTGACGGCCATCCAATGTTTCTCTCCAGGGTTTGCCTGGTATCTACTAGTGATACTCAATGCATAAGAAACATCAGGTCTCATACATAGCATCGCATACATGATGGATCCGATTGCTGAGGCATATGGAATCCTATTCATATGCTCTCTCTCCATTTGGGTCTTAGGACTCATGTCCTTGGATAGATGTATTCCATGTGATACTGGCAGGAATCCCTTCTGGATTCCTCATGCTAAACCGTTTTAGCACTTTATCTATGTATGTTGATTGAGACAATCCAAGCAACCTTCTAAATCTATCTCTATAGATCTTAATACCAGTATGTAGGCTGCTTCTCCCAAATCTTTCATGGAGAATTTGCTGGACAACCATTCCTTCACTTCTTGCAGCAAGGATATATTGTTTCCTATCAATAATATGTCATCTACATATAATATCAGGAAAATAATAACACTCCACTAACCTTCTTGTACACACATGGATCATCCTCATTTTTGATAAAATCAAACTTTTTGATTGTTTCATCAAAACGGATGTTCCAACTTCTAGAGGCTTGCTTAAGTCCATAAATAGACCTTTGCAGCTTACATACCTTTTTAGAATCAATGGACTCAAAACCCTCAGGTTGTGTCATATACACATCCTCCACTAAATCACCATTTAGAAGCGGTCTTGACATCTCATAATCGTAATAGGCTGCAATTGCAAGCAAAATCCTTATGGACTTAAGCATGGCTACGGGAGAAAAGGTTTCATCAAAGTCAACACCTTGCCTTTGCTTGTAACCTTTTGCAACTAGCCTTGCCTTATAGGTAATCACATTACCATCCATGTCTGTCTTCTTCTTAAAGACCCATTATACCCAATGGGTTTATCCCTTCAGGTGGATCAACCAAAGTCCATACTTGGTTGTCGTACATGGAGTCCATTTCAGACTTCATGGCTTCAAGCCATCTCTTGGAGTCAATGTCATAAATTCTTCATCGTAGTTAGTAGGCTCATCATCTTCTATAAATCCATATCTCTCAGGAATATGATGTGTTCTACTAGACCTACGTAGCTGATGTGTACTTGGAGCTTCCTATGGCTCCATCATTTCTGATAGAGGTTCACGTAAATGTTGCTGAATGTGAGTTGAGTCTCCTGCTCAACTCCCACTGCATTTGACATTTGCTCCATGTCATCTAATCGGTCTATGTCAATTTGTGGTTCTTGAGTTTCACTAATCTCAATATTTCTCCCACTACCATTTCTCAGAAAAATCTCATTCTCTAGAAATATGGCATACCTTGAGACAAACACCTTTTTCTCGAGTGGGTGTTAGAAGTAGTATCCTTTTGTTTCTTTAGGATACCCCATAAAATTACACTTGTCAGATCTAGCTTCCAGCTTATCTGACTCATTACGCTTTACATAAGCGTAGCAACCCCAAATCCTTAGATGACTAAGGGTTGGTTTCTTTCCACACCATATCTCATAGGGAGTGGAACTGACTGACTTAGACGGAACTCGATTTAGAGTGTATTCGACTGTGTGTAGGGCATAACCCCGAAACATTTTGAAGATTTGCAAGGCTCATCATTGATCGCACCATATCTAATAATGTGTGATTTATCCTTTCTAATACACCATTATGCTGTGGTGTACCAGGAGGAGTCCACTGAGAGGGAATCCCATTCTCCTTCAAATATTCTAAGAACTCATGGTTTAAGTATTCCCCACCTCGATCTGATCGAAGTATCTTAATACTTTTGCCACTTTGTTTTTCTATCTCGGATCTAAATTCTTTGAACTTTTCAAAGGCTTCAGATTTGTGGTTCATCAGATATATATAACCATACCTGCTATGGTCATTATAAATGTGATGAAGTAAGAAAAACCTCCTATTGCATGAATATTGATAGGATCACATACATCCGAATGTACTAGTCCTAAACATTCAGTTGCTCGCTCATCCTTTTTAGTAAAGGATGACTTAGTCATTTTGTCACATAAGCACGACTCACATTCCTCAAACGATTCCCAATGAATGAGCCCAAGTAGCCATCCTTATGTAACTTGGTTAAACGTGTTTCATTTACATGGCCTAAACAACAGTGCCATAGAATGAGTTCTTAGAATTATTTGATTTTAATTTCTTAGTTTCTACATTGAGAATAGGGCATTGTAAATTCAAAACATAAATCCTGTTGAACATTTCAGCAGAACCAAAGAACATTTCATTTTTAAAAATTAAAATTCCTTTATTTCCAATTTCAAATGTATATCCATCATTTACAAGATATGAAATGGAAATAATGTTCTTGTTATGTTTGGAACATAGTAACAATTATTAAGCTCCATTACAAGCCCAGTGGGAAAAGACAAAGAACAAGATCCTTATAGCTAAAGCAGCAACCTTTGCTCCATTTCCCATGCGCAGGATCACTTCATCTTTTTTCAGCTTTCTACTGCTTCTTATCATCTACATATTAATACAAATATGAGATCTACAACCGGTATCCAATACCCAAGTGGAATAAGAAGTAACAGAAGAAAACATCTCAATCATAAATATTTTGTATGTTTCTTTTCTTTCAAGCTAGCAGATAAGCTTTGCAGTTTCGCTTCCAGTGCCCTTCCTTCCCACAGAAGTGACATTTCCCTTGGCTACTTTGTTTTTCTTGATGCCCTTATTTGGTTTAGTCGCCTTGGCCTTTTGGACCTTATTCTTCTTTGGCCGCTTCTTACGAGCGCCAGAAGACTCCACGACCATAACCTGTCCCTTTTCTTTCTTAATATTGGGCTCGGCATTCGTCAGCATATTCGCGAGCTCAGGTAGAGATGTCTCTAGCTTGTTCATGTTGAAATTAAGAACAAACTGCGAATAGCTGGGAGGTAATGACTGTAGAACCAAGTCAACACTTAGTTCATGATCCATCACAAAATTCAATCGTGCCAACTTTTCAATCAAATTGATCATTTTCAGTGCGTGGGCACCCACTGATGAATCCTCGGTCATTTTGCACTGAAACAGCTCTTTAGAAGTTTGAAACCTCTCATATCGAGACTGTGCACCAAACAACTCTTGCAGGTTCATCAAAATCTCCTGAGCATTCATATGCTCATGCTGTTTCTGAAGATCAGGTGACATTGAGGCCAACATCAAACATGTGGCCATGTCTTCAGCATCTTTATACCGGTTGTATGCCATATGAACCTCAGTCGAAGCATCCGCTGATGGGACCTCCGGTGCAACCTCATCTAGAACAAAAAGAATTTTCTCAGATCGAAGAACGATCCTTACATTCCTTAGCCAATCAGGGAAGTTGAGTCTAGTCAATTTGTTGGATTCTAAAATATTCCTTAGGTTGATGTTTACACTCATAGTTTCTCTGATAACCTACATAAAATTAGAACGAGTCAATTACTATGAATACTAATCACCAACTTAATATGATAATTCTAGATTTTTAATTAAGTTGGTTTCTCCCACTATTTTATCAAGGTTAATAGCCCTCTCTATTAATCTCGAGAAATTGGCATTCAATTTCCTTAGTGGGCTAGGATCCTCATTTGAATTACCTTGACCTTGGCTTTGGCACAACAAATCTCGGTAAGCCAAATTTGGTAGATTATTATCAATCACATCTAATGTGACTCCTAGATCATTTAGGGACATTGCTTTGTCAATTCATCCATATGTGATCATCCTAAAGTTTGCCTTTAGATTAGATTGACCCTGACTTTGGCCAATTATGCCAGCTAATCTAGTTAAGTCAACCCATTGTTCCACAATCAACTCCTTATAGGTACACTCGACCTCGGCTTTGGCACGACAAATCTCATGACCTAATGATTTTGTATCATATGAACAATGGAAGGCTTATGACTTAATATTCGTGGAGGGATTTAGCGCATATAGGTCCCATCTACATCTACAACATTTGTACTATGCTAGGTTACATATCCTATATGTATTTTAGATTAATCTCAATTAACCTTAATTTCATAAGATCCAATCTATGATTGGGACTCCTAATCAAATTAGGATCCTGATCACTATCTAATTTAGGAACCCTAATCATGACCAAATCAATTGCTACCATCCTGATCAACCTTAATTGATTTAATCAATTAAGAGCTTTCCTAACAATGGCCAGATCAGCTGATCAATGGGGTCCTATTTAGCATACCCTTCGATCCCATTGAATGGGTTTTTCCAAGTAGCAAACAGAGCAATTAAAAACCATGATCAAACCTTTCTAGACACCAATGCAGTTAAGCCCAATTGATTAGATCAATTATGGGATCATAGGATCAAACAATGACATGTTTAAGTCTAAGTTTCCTAAATCTTTATCATCTATTACATTTTATGATAACTTAGATAGTGATCTAGCTAGGGTATTATGATAAGAATTCTTAATTCAAATTTTAAAATTTTCTTATCATTTAATTACATGTTATGACATGTCGGTTTTACATCCCATGTAAATCCTAATGTCTCTAACAAACCCTAAAGTTTTCAATGTTCATTATCATAAGAATATCAGATCTTAATCATAATCATCATGCTAAAATTAAATCCTAAACATGATTTCTAGGATTTCAGCATATAGTATCTATGCATAAATAATAATTACTATTTTAACATGACACATATATGATTAATTATTGTTTATTATCATATAATAAACTTTTCCTCTATATTTCAAAGTACTTATTTGAATATGATAATGAATATGCATAAATCTAAATAATATTGTTTATCATCAAATAATAAATATTTTATTATATTTTAGATTTATTATCAATATATGAAAACTTATCATTATTTTAAGCATAATAAATAATCATATTATCAATCATATTGACTCAAGTATCCTATCAGATTAATGAATCTGTAGCCTAAGGGGGCTCTGATACACTGATGGGAATTATGTATACAAGATATGAATCAAATTTATATAAACATTACGGAAGATATAATATAAAATTTAGATGCCAGGATCCTTAGGAATAGATTCATTAAATCTCAAATAAAATCTAATTTTATTCATACCTGAGTCCTTTATCGATGTAGATGAGGATGAAGCCGGTTAATCCTTTGCCACTAGCCGTCCACGTGTCCGGCCTCTAACGGTGATCCATGCGAAGAAGAGGGGATGAAGACCTCCAAGGTATGAAGATAACACTACGGAAGAAGAGGGGTGCTAGCGCCTCTTGAATCCCCTTACAGAAATACAAAAGATATCTTTGAAGAAAGATCTAATCTTTTCTTCTCATGCTCTTCTTTCTTTGTAGGAAGGAACTATATTTATAGGTTGAAAATGAGACATTCCAAAGAGAAGAGACCTGTAAGAAACTCATTATTATGGTAAGAAACTCCCATCTTCATGGTAAGAAACTCCACCCACTCCATCTTTATGGTAAGAAACTCCTCCCATCTTCATGGTAAGAAACTCCCATCTTTATGGTAAGATTAATCCAAGTGTCACAATCTCAGCCTTTGAAATTAGGAGTTGGTTATCCCATAATTATATGCCCTAATTTGTACGTGTTCATCATGCCTCATCCCATGGGCATGATTCCATCTTCACATGGCTAAGATTGGACATCCATACCTGAATAATCAGAGCCATCCATCACATGGATCAAGTCATATATCGGTATCCAATTATTTGTTCATCATATGCACAAATAATTTCTTCTTAACATTCCTTCTACTATAATGGATCATATCCATTATAATTATATCTTCTTTAAATTGGGTCTCACCCAATTATTTAATTGATCATCTTATCTGAATTAAATCTAATTTAATTCTCATTTTAATTCATCCAATATTCTCCTTAATGCATGTGACCCATTAGGCCCTTTAACATGTTGGCAATAATCATGTCCTAATCATAGACCCTAGGAATGATTGGACAACTCTTTGTCTAATTCAACAACATGATTATAGATTATGAGAGGCCTCTAGCAAAGCATCATGACCACCCAACTGCTAAAGGTTTTGTTGACGTGACCATCAATACCTGTCCATGAACGGTTACCGTATGATCAAATCCTTTCGTCACATATCCCAGATCAATCAGTGGTATGGAATGTGTCAACCCTGTAATTGATCTTTGTTTACTTGATCTCAGAAAAAATTGACTATATGAATTAGAACTTCGAAACCATTTCGAATTCCAACTCAACCTTGCAAGGATTTATCAATCAATTTAATCCATCAAGTGGCCATGGGATATAACCCTTTCTATCAAGGGAGACGAATCCTGTCTTGATCAAACACCATCTTCATGCTTCATGTCATACCCAACCGACACCATATTTGCCACCGTGGCTAGAGCGACGTTTGGATGCCGTCAAAGCATGACATTCCACACATGAGATGCAATGAAGATCTCAAGTCAAAGGATCACTCACACCACCGTCATTAGAGATCAACCATTGACACTATATAGAGTATCCATATGGGGTCTCTGTATGGGTCATCCAATGCATCGTTACAATAACGAGCATCCACACACCTATCCAAGTATCTTCATACTTCAGCTTGTGAAATTAGCTGCTCACCCCAAGGGTGAGGATATGCAATGTGTGCTAGTCTCACGGTGTTCGATGGTGTCCAGTCCATCTACACATCGACTAGGAAAGTTTAAAGAATCGAACCATAACGTGCAATTTGAATCTCACAATTTATAATCTCTATTACAAATTCTGTATGCACGGTTCACATTCTTTTGGACTTTATCTCACAGACAAATATATCAAATAAAAGACATCTGGATAGATAAAGAAACCATTTTATTTGATTTATATTCATAGAATGTATACAACATTAATCCAATTGGATCTAGGGCATACACTAACACAATTATCCGGCAAGAAGGTGAAATAGGTGAAGATGTGAATCATAGAGTTAAAGTAGGATGGATTAAGTAGAAGAATGCTTCGAGAGTATTGTATGATCGGCACATCCTTTTAAAATTAAAAAAATTTCTATAAAACCGCTATTAGGCCAGCTATGCTATATAGAACAGAGTGTTGGGCAATATTGAAACAACATGTGAATAAATTAAGTGCAACAGAAATGTGTATATTAAGATGGATATGTGGGTAAACTTTAAAAGATAGAATTAGAAATAAATATATAAGAGAAATGATAGAAGTAGCCCTAATTGAAGATAAAATGAGAGAAAATTGATTATGGTAGTTTGGACATATACAATGTAGAACCTTAGATGCTCCAGTTAGAAAGAGTGATCTTTTAATAATTTATAGTAAGATAGAGGTAGAAGTAGACCTAAACTAATATTGACAGAAACAATTAAAAAAGATATAACTATTTATAATTTGAATGTCAACTTGATCCTGAATAGAGTAGAGTGGAGGAAGTAGATTCATGTAGCCGACCCCATGTAGTTGGGAAAAGGCTTAGATGATGAGTTGAGTTGTATCTTAATTTAACAATACAAATAGAATTATATCATATATTAATAAAATTTTCTTTAATAAATGAGTCTTACATAAGTAATTTTTATAATTCTTAAAAAATCATATTTTTTAAGTATCCAGTTTTTCAAACTTGAGTTCAATTCGGTTTAAATCAAATTTTAAATTCTCAAACATGACATCGAGCCCTGATTTTGCATTTAATTTTTTAAATATCTAAACTTTCTTTTTTAAGTTCTGCTTGGTTTAAATGTTCATAGATGTCTTATCTATTGCCATTTCTATCCATATTCTCTTTTTCTAATTATATAATTTTTTTCCTATTTTTCTATTTTAGTTTTTAAAATAAAAAAATAAATAGTCCAATTAGGCAATTACACATGAGATTGTAAATGTAGAAATCTTTCTACAAAGATGGTTATATAAAATGATGGTTTCAGGACCTCAAAATACTGCATTAAAATGAAACAAAAGCCAACCCATTTAATGCACTCTATTGGATCCATGCGTTTAAGATTAATGCCTCATTAATATCTACATATGGTCGACGAGGCCTTTTTTTTTATAAGGCAAGTGACCGTATTTATAGGTGAATCAAATCCGAAATGTCAAAGACAAGATTTGTTTTAGTACAATAGGTAGGGTTCTTCCTGCTTTTAGCTTCAGAAGCCAAAGTGATGACAACAAAGGTGACTATCTAGTCAATCGTAGAGTTGGCTTTCCGATATATATAACAAATCTATGTTTTTTAAGCATTCTGAAGGATAGTGATGTTGTAGAGCAAGGGATTTATTGATGGATGGTCGCAAAAATTTCATCTGAGCCATTGTATGACAGTAAGAGAGTCTTTTCCGATAAAGACACTAGCTCGAAGACTATGAGTGGCATAGGAGATGTCAACCAGTATAAAGCTCAGTCATAGAAATAGAAGAGTCAAGAAGGTCGAGTTTTCTTGCCGCTAATAAAGCTCCATCAGATTCATGGATAATAAAAGCTCAACCTATAAGTTTACTCTAAATACTTTCATTAAAGTTAATTTTAATAAATCCTAGTGTTTTGAAAATCGGACCGATCGACCGGTCCAATCGGTCCAACCGGAACCGATCATCAGTCCGGTCTGATTTTATTATTAAAGTTAACTTTTATATGATTCGGTAAAAAACAAAAAAAATCCATTGAACCGATCGGGTTTCAACTGGTCCAACCCAATTTTAGATTTTTTTAATTTTTCATTTGAATTGTATTTATATTTTATTATTTTATATTATTAAATTAAAATTTAATTATAATGTTATTTGATCCGATCAAATTAATTCATTCGATTGAATCGATTGATCTACAATTCAAATGTTAAATCGATTCATTGTTCGATCCAATTTTCAAAACATTGATAAATCTTTTTTTTTGGTACAAACGGGTGATTATACCACCCTAGGATAGGTTACACCCGACATATCAACATACAATAACTGAGTAAGGATAATAGGGCAAGGATCACCCTTCTTCTAGCTCCAAACACCAGAATGAGAAGCCACATGGCCTGCAATCCAATCAGCAACAGCATTGGCCTCGCAGTAGATGTGCCGAATGTAGACATGACGGGCTTCTGAGATAGTAGAGCGGATGTCATACATCAAGGGGAGAGAAGGCAAGAGAGAACTGGGCTCCTGCCTGATCCACCGAACAACCGTAATAGAGTCACCTTCAATGATAATACTTCGGGCTCCCAGGGACCGAATGGCATAAGAAATACCAATCCAAGCCGCATGTAGCTCAGCAAGAGGCACAGATAAGTCAAGTAAGCCAAGCTCTCCCGCCGCCAGCATCCTACCATCCGCGCCACGAATGCAAAAGCCGCACCAGCACATATGCCGCAGATACTCCCATCAAAGTTGATTTTAACAAACCCTAGAGGAGGGGCTCCCAAGAAATAAAAACCGTATGCCGGTTCGCTGTCGAAGCAGCAGGGGAGACCCAGAGGCCAGGGTTCGCAAATCAGAGAACCATGATGAAGAGCATACTCAGCTGAAAGGGAGACAACCGTCCTGACAACTCTGTCGGAGGGAACCATCATGTCAGAAAATAGGATCCGGTTCTAAGATAACCAGATCTAATACTTAATGTAAGCTCACAAAGGACCCCGCTGATTGCTACCCCTCCCAGTGCCCTACTTCATCAGTCTCAAAAAAGATATACGGTGGACATCAGTACCAAAGTCCCAAGGACAAGCCCCAGAGATATGCCAAATCTGTCTTGCGCTAGCATAATGGAAGATAGCATGGTCCGACGTCTCCATCTCAAAGCCACAGAACGGCACGTAGGCTGAATGCTCAAACCATGTCGAGAAAGAAGGAAGCAGGTAGGAAGAACATCCCATGCCAACTTCCATATAAATAGCCTCACTCTGGGGTGCACAGGAAAATGCCAAACCAAATCCAGATCCATGGATTGCTGAGGAAGAGGATAGCAAATAGACAAGAGGTCCCTAAGAGGAGCCCGAGGGAAGCAAGATCGCTTCCACACCCTAGTGTCAGAAGTGGCTCCCGGACAGAGAGGAATAGAAAGAATACGACGGCACAGCTCTTCCCCAAAAAAACTGGACACCCTCG